>JAEQBH010008299.1:0-102326 GCA_016808115.1 Tetrastigma voinierianum | reverse complement strand
CATCCTTATTCTTCATTTAACTATTTGACTTAAGGACATTTTTGACGGTGCAGGCAATATAAACCGTTCGTAAAATCATCTATTAATCGCCGGCGTGTGTTGCGTAGTGCGTGTAGTAGGTGGCTTTGTCGCGTCGCGTGTGTTCGTGATCGTTATCTGTATGCCTCTGGCGGGTTATGCCGGCGATGAAGTCGATGGTATTTAGATTTCGTGAACGATTAAACGGTGAAGTCCAGGTTCGTCGTTCGAGATCTGGAAAAAATTTGAATTTGACGAGTGCAATTTCATTTTAGGAAAATTAGAATTTTTTCAGTTTTTACAAATTAGTACCAAACTATATTTTCTCATAAAGATTAAATGTTTTTTTATCATAAATATCTAAATCATATGTTAATACACCAACCTAATCTATTTTTATACGAGTTGGTGATGTATAATTTAACTCCAAGCATGTGGAATAACAGTACATGTAGTATGTGTAACCTTTCACAATTAAAAATATGATTGGTGTTTTTCTTTCTTTATTTCATTCACTAGAAAAATAGAAACACATGCATGTATTATTTTTAATAATGAAAAAATAAGGGTTTTCTATATATTACAAGGTGTTTATAACGGGCGTACAAGCTTTAATTCTTATAAGATTTTATTTTATTTTTATCGAAATCTATTTCTATATGTTTATATATTAATAAACCAATACTTGAACATTGTTATATGATTTTTTTAATAAAATTTGGGATTATCTTTAAATATTCACAACATTATTTTATCAAAATAAATTAGTTATAAGATACTGACAAAAAAATTTCAATTCATATATTAATTTTAAAATTATGGGTTAACACATCTGTATAATACTTTGAAATTAAATACTAAAATGATTATTATTATTTTTGTTAAATAATTAATATTTGCATATTACTTTGTTATTTGATAAATTAATTGGCGGATATTTCTTGAATAGTTTTAAAATTTAATATAAAGTATGAAAAAACAGATATATTATAAATATAATAAAAATTATTGTATGAATACTGAAAAAATATACCTCTTACAATTTGAAAGTTATTATTATTTATTGTGATATTCTGTTGACATAAATAGATGATATATTGTATATTAACGTTAATTACTTTAATATATTTATCACACAACATAAAAATATAATAAAATTAAGCAGATTTTCAAAATAAGTGAAAATAAGATATTATCTCATAAAATTAATTAAAAATAACATATCATAAATTTTGATTAATTTAAAGACAGAAAAATGGAGAGCATTTTTATGAAAATATAAAAGAAAAATGGGTGGTCGGGAAGGTCCGATGCACGGTGGTTAGGGGTTGGGGTGTGAGGAAGAGATAGGGATTGATGTTATGGGTATTTTGTCTCCTCAAATATATACTCATGTAAATTTGATGTTTTATAGGGTTTTTGTCAAATAAAGACACATTTAACCTAAAGCATAATTCCCAAAATTTTATAATATTGTTGTGTGATAAAAAATTTGCTGCTAATAGCCATTGACTTGTTTTTATTTTTAAAAGGAAAATAATGTATTATTAATTTAAAAGCTTTGTAATAGATTGATAGATTCGAATGCAAATAGTAAATGTCTGGCGATGAAATAATAATGGGTTAATAGCATAATAAATCATTTCAAAGCACTCTGAATTTAAAATAGTGATTATAATATATATAATTTCAGTTATTCAACATACTGACAATCATAATTTGATATATTCGACTTATATCGAATATATGCTTTGCGTCATTTGAATCGTATGCGCGTAAGCGTCGTAGCAGGCGGCGAGCGACGCCTACGTGTCGATAAGCGACATTCGCTTAAATGTCGATAAAGCATTTAAAATAGCGTCGATAAAGCGATATCTAACGAATAAAGCATCACGTATTAGGTGGAATCGCGAAACTTTATTAAAAGCGAAAATGAAATAAAAATATTCAAAAGGGTGATTTAGGCAAAAAATGGCTAAAAAATCACCCCTTCTTGCTTGAGGAAAATATGATACTTCTAACTGTTTTGAAACAATGATTGTAAATTAAAGTTGTTTTTTGTTCCATACATATGGTTGTGGCCCGCTGGCGGCGAAGCGTAACCATGGAGCCACGCGATGGTAAAGACAGCGGCGCATGGAAAATGGCAGGCTTCGTGCCTTTCGCTGCCCGAGCGAGCTCTCCTGGCGCCTTGCGTTGCAGGTGAAGTCATTTCCTCGGTCCTCTTTGCTTTTCCTCTTTTTCTTCCTCTTCATTTTCCTTTTTCTGTTGGCGTCGGAGTGCGAGAGCGAAAGATTCACTGTTTTAAAATAGGCCATGATATCGTTTGAATCTCTCTGGGGTTTATAAAACGGCGTCGTTTGGCTTTAAAAAAAAAACTATACAAGCAACGATGCTTTTGGTTCCGAAAAATCCGACATCAGCAGCGTGATTTGGATAAATGATTTAAACGTTCGAAAATGACGTCGTTTTGGTGCGGTAAAATGGCGTCGTTTTGGACTGCTCGGTATTAAAAGAAAAGCGTTCTCATTAAAGCAACGTCGTTTTTGAACCATAAGGGCAAAGCGGCGTCGTTTTATTCATAAACCTTTAAAAGCTTCGACATTTAACCAGCGAGGCAAAAACTCAGCCATTTTCTTTGCTTCGGCATCCATTTTTGCTCAGTTCAACCAAACAAAAAATATACACTGTCGGAAACCGCGTACAAGTGCGTGGAAGAATAAAATCAGCAAAACCAATAATATTTTGAAAGAAAATTCTCTCACTTCCATTATTTGCTTCACACCTCTACTTTTATATTTTTCTTCTCTTTATTGATGATATTGGTTAGCGTTAAGCTTATGTAAATGAGTAATGAGTTTCTCATGAGTCATGACTCACATTTATTTTATTTAGTAGTAAAATGACATAACTCACATGAGTCTCGATATTCATTTTTTCTAATATTTTATAATATATATCCCAATTGTATTTTCAGTGTGTGTGTCATGATTGATTTGTTTCCAAAAAGTTGGAAAGAAGGAAAAATGGATTCTAATGACAATGAAAATGAGACTCAAGTTAGGCTCTACAACTACTTGTTGGAAGTGAAAGAAAAAAGACTCGGGATATACTCACGATTCTCTTATAATGAAACAAGATTTGAATACAATTATTTATCTTTTGTGATAAAGTAATGACAAGAACATCATAACATGAAAACAAACATCTTGTTGAGTAAACGTAGAAATATACCAAAATATGCTGAGAAATGCCCGGTTCATGTTATATAAGAGATGAGAGATTATATGAATGAAAAAAGAATCCAAATGAGCAATTGAAATGAGAAATGAAGATTTTGAAGATTAAAAGTTGAAAGTAAGAAGAGTTGCTTCTATTACCGTGGAGGAAGTAATGAGGGTAAGTGAGTGTGAGCAGTCTGTGAGTCAGAATTTCGATTTACCCACGGAAAAAGGGCCAATCGTAATTTGATTCTGAAAATGGTAGTTGGTTAAAACCAGTAATTAGTCACCACGAATCTTGGATAGCGAGCGATCATGCGGGTTAAGAATGATCGTGAAATCTGGATTGGCGCGTGGAAATTTCGCCCAATTTTCAGGGAGCGGTCGAATCAGCGTTTTTCGACGTATTTGTTCGGGTCTGAAATAACATATTTCGATCTGCCTGACGAAAGCGCGAATGCTTATGTACTCATGTCACAGCCAAGTGGTATGATGAAATAATGAAAATGGATGTAGGGTAGTCTTAGAACATAAATCTGATAAGAGGGCACTGCGGCGTTATAAATTGATTTTAAGTGACTAAATGACGAAATAGCTAATAGTACTCCATCTTCTCCATTTAGCAAAAAATAGAAAACGTGAGATGGGATTTTGGGGGGAGATGCAGTAGGTTGGTTTTGAGGGTTTGAGAGAGAGGGTCTTCTACCACAGATCTAGAAATCGGTAGTTGGATTTCGACCAACAGAAGGAGCGTTGCAGCGGAGGCGGAGCTCGTGTGGACCTCGGTTCACCCGAGTTTTGACAAACTCTAAGTGGGATTTCCTCTTGGGATTTGTCGTTTTTAGTCTTTTCAAATGTTTGAGTTGATGGAGGCCATTAGGGTTGTTTGATCGGTCCTAAACATTGAGATCGGAGTAATATAAAAAGTTGGCCCTGATGGAACTGGCCCGCGTGGGCTCCACGGCCCGAATGTGGGTATGAACTTGGCAGCTGGCAGAATTGTCGTGTGTTGATTGAGGAGATTGGGTAGGAGGGCGCCGTGAAATGCGAGGGTTCTACAAGGTGAGCGGAGTAGATGAATAAGTGTTTGAGCCCCTTAAAACTACAAGGTTTCGCGTTCCACAGGAAATAGTGACAGAATGTATTTGGGAAAATATCTTGATTAAGTAATTCGAATCGAATTCTTTGTGTTTTACATATATTAACCCAAGTGAAGGCTAATTTTGATCTTTGAATGGGTAAATCATGCAATGTTGTGTGATTTCAAAGTTTATGTAAATATATTCATGTATATATATTTGCATGTGGTTTAAGCGTATTGGAATTGACATACGTACGTTATTATCTTTGTTGCGCATCTTGAGGACTATAGATTAGTGCATATTATAAATCCCCAGAAGATGGTTCGGAGGGTAGTCCGTCATTAGAATGTCCGGTGGTAAATAAAAATATCGTCGTCCGGGCGGCCGATTGATATTCATCGGATGATCCATGAACAATATATATACATTCGTCCAGACGGCCGGTGTCCGCTCGGTTATACTAATAAAATAATAATTAAATGAGGCTTAGGCGAGGTGTGAGAGAAGTCGAGTAGACTCTAAAGTCCCGGAGTTAGTCATGTAGACATTCAAGTAGGATCATGCATTTCTTGAATGTGTGTTTAAGTCGGAAACGTTGCCAGCTGTGTTCCCAGGTGGTGAGTGGCTCGTTTGGGGCGTTCTCTCTTGGGCTTTAGCTCGCCGTCGTCAGGATCACCACTTTGTTTTATGAGGTCTGCGGGGGAGCGTGCGAGGCCCATAGATCCCTAAGAGTGGGTTTTGAAGAGAAAGCGGGGTGTGACTTTATGGAAGTAGTTCTTCATGTTAAATTTTAAAATTTAATATATGTGTTGTACTCTGGGAGTCATTTACTGCTCTTAGAACTTCATGGGACACCAGGTTGATATGTTAATGGATATTGTTGTATAGGCCCGAGAGGAGCGTTTTTATCCATGTTGGTATCCTTGGGATTATATTGGATTTGTTTGAGACGAGGTTTATGTCAGTCACGTGTTTGGGTAGATTTCCGTATAAAGGAAGCTACTGCGATTTTCTGAGTGGCATCGGGTAACGAGCACCGCTGTGTTCACGGGTTGGCGGGCGATCAACGGACCCCCCGATTTTGGGCGTCACAAGATCTATGAGAAAGGGTTGATGGATGTTTTGCAATGGAAGCGGTAGTTCAAATAGGGTGGAAAATGACAACTCTATGAATGGCACCACAAGAGGAAGCAAGAGGGAAAGAGCTTGCTCTCTTATTTTAAAGATTGTGGATATCATGATGCTGTCATTCCATTTCCCCAATGGTCACCTTCTCAACTTTCCAAGCCATGATTGAGGCTTCTTATGGTCAATATGGTGTGGGGATGAAGGGACCAAAAGTATTTATGAGGTAAAGGTTTACTCACACCTTCTGAAAGAGTTATTAGACTTACAAAAGATTCCATGAGAAGGATCATGAAGTGAATGGAAAAAATAATAGATAACCATTATAATAAATTGATGAATGAAGTAGGAAAAGGAAGAACTTTGGTAAACTTGCATAATAAGCGAAATTTATTATAAGGAACCATGTTCATGGAATCCGTGCCTTCTTCAATGATTAAGACGGAAGGAGAAGATGTTTGAAATATGACAATTAAGATTGGACAAGTTGGTGAAGAAAATATCATAAGATTCAGAGATTATACGGATAGTCACTCGGAAACTATAAGATGGCAATTAATAAATACTACTCTAGGACTTGAATAAATCGGCTTTATTGATTTTAATATTTGAATGATGTTTTAATTCATTATATAACATGATGTAGGAGGATATTTACTGCAAACGGCTAATTGTATTGGACACATGTGTCGCACATTGCATTGACTTGATATTGGAAGACATTATAAAGTGCAAACTTATCAAGAGGACTTTGGAAGGCCATATCACTAAGTAATGCATTTATAACAGTTTAGGCACTCAACATGATGAGGCATTTCTTGGACAAATAGAACTATGGGCCAGCTGAGACACAATTTCCTTTGCTTCATGCATTGTCTACGCTTATATAAGGAAAAAATAATTTAAGGAAGATGTTACTTGTCTTGGAATGGTCGAGAAAGTAAATGGCAAAGAACAAAAGGGGAAAGAATGTAGCTAAGGCGGTCATAATGCCTTCTTTTTTTGGAATACTATCATATTTTGTTTAAGATTTCAAGTCCTCTTGTTCGCGTGCTTCACTTGGTTGATGGTGAAAAAAAAGCTCCTATGGGATACATATATGAAAGCATGACTAAAGCTAAAGAATATTATGAAAAGTTTTCTTGTTAATGAAGAGAAATCTACGAAGATATTGAAATCATTGATAGAGTGGGAAATTCGACTTCATCGACCTTTACCTTGATCAGGTACCCTGAGCAAGGAAGTCTTACATGATAAACAGGAGTTGGAGCATGATGGAAACTATTATGAAACAATTATATAAATACACATTGAAAGAAGAATAAGGATGTTGATACTAGAGAAAATGTGGGACTGAATTGGTATATATATAAAGGCCGAATAGATATTTGGAATTATTTCGACTATTAGGAAAAGAGGCCAAAGCAGGGTTAGTTACTTGAAATTTTTTTAATCTAATTTATTATAGTACTCTATTTTGAATCTTTGGAAAAATAGATTGAATTTGTTCAGTTTAAATCACTAAATCATTTTTATATCTATAATATATAATGACTAAATGGTAGACTTTATTTGGAGCTTGACTAAGTTTGAAGGCTATTAGTGAAAGTCCTTAGCTTAACATGTAGTGCATGAGTTGTGAAAAGAATTGAATATCTTGAAGAAACGTAAGTAATATTATGTACTTTAAACATTAAAAATATTTTAAGTTTTAAAAATATGAGTAATAAAATATATTACATCATGTTCATAAATTTACATGTAAAATCCTGCAAGAGGATAAATAGATTAAGAAGGGGACAGCAGTTTGAATAGTTGTGCGTATAAGTATAATCGACCTTGAAGAAAGATACAATAAGCATTGTTGCCATTGACCCAATAATGCAGAAAGAAATTGATGAGAGCAATGAATGGTTGATAGGAAGAATCATGACCATGTAGATGCACAAGATGATTTAGTGTTTGATGATGATGACTTGACATGGGGCGATGTTGCTAGAACAAGTGAAGTTGAGGAGCCTAGATTTGATACTAGAGTTAGAGCAATCTCAAGCAGCTTGCCATAATCGGGAGGCAATGACTTCCAAACTACAGACCAAAGTATGTCTTTGTTAATAGGCTGAAGATGAATAAATATTATTGGGAAATGAGGAGGATGAGGAAGGTTACAATGATGATGATCATCATTATGTGGATATGGAGGATGAATAAAGATCGGTTGTTGTGAACAGAATTAGTTATTTGTATATTTTCTTATTTGATGATGATTTATGAATTGGAGAAGGGATGAGTTTGCATGTTGGCGTGTTCTATTAACAATTTACGTAGTTTTTATAAACTTTGTAGATGGGATTGTTAGTTTGTTGATGTTTGCATGATTTTATGCTTAGATGTATTGTTTATGTGCTTTTTTATTAGTTGATATTTTTGATATTTGATGATAAATGATTGTTATAATTGATTATATTTAAAAATATATATATGTAAATAGGTGCGCTTTACATGAAAAATCATGCCTTAAAGAGCGCTACCTTAAAAATTTCAAGGCTTTGCGCCTTAGTACAACTTCTTGTTCATGTATGGTTAACAAGTTTGAGAAGAATTATATGGATGAAAAAAAATAAAGAAATTTATAAAACTAAAATAAAATTGTAAACTACTTTTATTATTATTCAAATTAATTTTATTCATTTACCTTATTATTACAATGTAAACAGTAAAATTTGTGTGGGGGAAAATGTAAGAAAAATATAAGAAAGTATAAAAGAAAAAATAGAATCAGTCGCATATTATTATGTATTATTAATTATTTATTAGTTTTAATTCATTAATATAAATGTTAAATAACTTAAAACATAGAAATTTAATGACAGAAATAAAATCAATTTCCTTTTTCCTTTCATTAATACTTTGTAGAACCTGGCATCTAAATAATTTTGAAATATATACAAAATTATTCATTTTAGTCATATCGAGGAGCAGCCTATATAATTTTAAAATATAAAAATTTTGACTAATTTTAGTTATATTTAACGTTCTTTGATATTTTAAAAACAACATCAGAGTTTTCTGTTATCTCTTTCTATCCTTGTTTTTCAAGAAGTCATTTATTCAATGATGGTTTTTTATTATGTTTTTATCGTTGAAATCCAGCTATTTATTTCGTTTAAATACAGATTTGGATTTTATTTTAATTGTTTTTGTGTTTTATTATAGCATATAATGCACAGCGGATAGTTGTAATGATGTCATTGGTTAGTTCTTATGCGCTTTGTGCGAGTTCAAATAATAAATTCGATCGATATAACCATCGAATCAAATTTTGTTTTTCGATATCTTCTGAGAATTTAGAATAATAGGTATTTAAATATTTTGGATTATCAAATATAACAAACCTTGAACCGATCATTTTTATTTATTAAACAATGATAAATCATCTTTAAGTTTTTAGCATTTTTAATTATGTATTTATATAAATTATATTTTCTAACATGGATGAATAAATTTATCCATTTAAAAAAAAAAAAAATTATTAGAGGTTTTTAAAGAGGCATTAAAATTTTAAATTATAAATCTCAACGAATAAATTTATAATTGTACTGAAACAAAAATGATAAAAGGTGGGGCATGTTTAGTTTATGTTTTAAAATTGTTTTACATTTTTTTAAAAAATAAGGAGAAAGAATGAGAAAGGAAACACTTTTGTTCCCATTTTTTGTTGAAAGAAACAGAAATCTGAGAAAACCACAAAGTGAAAACGAAAAGAGTTTTTCGAAACTTAAAAATAGTATTTTTTGAGTTAAAAGCATTCGTCTGATTTTCAAAAACCAAACATCGTAAGGGTTTCTTTGGTTTACGATTTTTATTTTTAAAAAACAAAACACGAAGGAGAAACGAGAAAAACAAAAAAGAAACGTATTTGGTTCATTTTTTTTAAAAGACAAAAAAAAAAAACATTGAAACCAACAATCAATTTTAAGCAAAACACCAAAATGATCATTCTCGGTGTTTTCAAAAAGCGCATGCTGAAATAACGAGTTTTAGCAGAATAAAGCATCTCTTTACAAAACTAACTTTAGAGGAAAAAAAAAAAAAAGGTCATCGTCAAGAACAAGTAGTGAAAAACCAGAGTGGCCCTAACTTGGTTGAACCAGAACCATAACCAGAACTTGATCATATTCTTCCCTCCCTCTCACCCCCCCTCCATATCTTCACCAGAAAACCTGACAAATATCATCAGCTTAAGCTTAAGGTCAAAAAAGGAGATCTTCAATGTTTGATTGTGAAAAATAATTAATACATTTTCAAGTTTAATTGCACTTTCAGTCCCAACAAAAAAGGACAAATGACAGACATATTTGACTAATGAACCTAGCCTCTACGCATAAAGGAATCAAATAAGATAAATATCATGGGAAAATTTTCTGCAATCACTTAAATACAGAAAATTGTAAAGATTTTGATCTGATTAAGGAGGGCCCAAATCTAGGGATTACCAGTATAATTGTAGCTCAGAGTTGGAATTTGGCTGAAAATAGGTTGTGTGTTCTTTCTTTCGCCCTTTGCGCCTTTGCTTCACTGGCTCAGATCCTGTACTGAACGTTTCCCATCTTCCTTGTCCACACCCTGATGGCGCCTTCTCTCTGTCTGCCATCAGATTTTTTGAAGGGATGTTGTGTGGGGCCACTCCTGCAGTAGGTTCTGCAGGTTCTGATACAATGCACTTGTTCCCAGGAGCGCTAGCTGCTGAAGCACTGAAAATCCCAAAACTTGATGTTGGGCGCTTGGAGGTACACGAACACAGGGGATGAGACTGCTTTCTGGCTTGGGACAATCATCCTGTAAGTCGATCCTTGAATTTCTACAGTACAGAAGCATCAGATAGAAATTGACAAATTCCTCTTGAGGAAAAGTCAGGGCAATGGCTGACTTTCCTTGATTTGAGGTAACTGAGGTTCTGGCCTCGCTGTGTTTAGTGGTTCAGCTTCCCAGGAGCTGCAGCTTTTGGAGCAGCAAAAGCCCCATAGCTATGTTGTTGGGAACTAGGAGGAGGACCAGGACGAGACTCTTCATGCTTGGGAATCCAAAACTCATCCAGTGGAAGCTTCGAGTTTCGGAACGGGGAAGCATCAGTTCTATCTTGCTTTGTTCCTCTGGTTGAAGGTGAGGAATCCATATGGGATGGTGTTTGCTTTCCTTGGTTTGAAACCCCAGGGTGCAGCTGACCTAAGTGGTTGTTGCACCTCGGCCCCTATCATCCATGGGCCTTGTCGGGATAGACCTATTCCTTGGTTCACTTTTTTTGTACCTATTCTGAGTTTCAGGTGGAGGAGGCTCTACTGGGGCGGACGGAACCGAGTTTTTTCTGGTGGAATCAAGGATCGGTCTGGGGAAGTTATAGATATTAGTATTTTCTAGGGAGGAAGCTGTTTCTAGCTTAACATTTGTTTGTTTCCCAGTAGAGTTTGTACCATCAGTAAAATCGAATACTTTGTCAAATTCATCATTTTCATCAAGATGACAAGTACCTTTGTTTTCATCAGAAAAGGACACTCATCATCCTCACGATCCCACATCAGTTCTGCTGGGTCTGATTCTTCTTCAAGTTCTAGGGGCTTTCAACATGGCCAGAAGCATCCTCAGAGCTATGATGGAAACCTGCCACCTCGGGCTTCGCCTTTTTCCCGAACCCTTCTTTGATGCCCCAAACCTGATATGTCTGACTGTAACGAAATGCCTGTCTTTTATCCACTTGTGGTTGGCTTCCCACTACAATAACATCTTCAATCTGTGGACAGTTGTTAATAGCAGCAACAAGCGAGAAAAGAATGAGTAATTAGAATAACCGGACAGAGCAAATACGGGCGAATCAGGTCAGGTCATGCCAAACTACGGACGACTTAGCAATTCCCCAGATCTTGATCTTTGGTAGCATCCATGGCCACACTGTTAAGAACAATGAAAAGATAAAACAGTTAATTTCAATGCGCCTAGTTGAGGAATTTGATAAAGAAAAGGATACACAAACAATTAGATAAATGAATTCCTTCTAGAAAAACTAAAGAACAAATAAAACCACATCTGATTTGCATGTTGAAAGTTACTCGTGCATAAGAAATGTGCTTAAAGTTCCGCACGGTGTAATTAGATAATCTGCACTTGCTTTAGCATTAAACCATGGATACTAACTAACATGAATCCATGATATACATACATTTTACCATAGTAGGATTCATGCTTTTGCATCTTCTGGCTTAGCACCTATGAAATTTGCATACATGGATAAAATATACGTGATATACAGAGCTCTGATTATAAAATGAGAGAAAACCAGCACAAAGTTTAGTTTTATGCCAACAAGAATATAACTCATGGAAATCAGATATGCACGGGTTAATTGGAAAAACATATAAATCTCAATTAGGATAAGGTGGTGTTTGTTTTTTTTACTTAATGTTGAATATAACTTTTTTTTAGCTTAATGCTGAATAGTACTTAATAATATTAAGTATTAAGTTGTTTGTTTTTTTAATATTATGTGAAAGTAGTAAGAGATGGCAATAGACACCCTCTTAATGGGACCCGGAGTTTGGTTTAGCGTAATTAGGTTTTTAAGCGGGTTTTGGTTATTTTCTCGAATCCCGGAAGCGAGTTGAGAGGCGGGTTTAGGTATTGTTACTCACGTACCACTTTGATTATCTTTAAATATATTATTTTATTATTTTATTTTGTATTTTAATAGAAATAATAATAATAAATTAGAATAATTTTTAATAAATAATTTATAAAAATTCATAATATTTTATTTTTATGAAATATATTAATTTTAATATAATAATAAAAATAAAAGGCAAATATAAAAAATTAAAAATAAAAGTAAGCAATCAAATGTAAGCGAGGCTGGGTTTGAGAATTTTCTATCTACTGACCCGTTTAATTTTTGATGAGTGAAGTTTTGTGAATTGAAGGAATAAGCAGGCGGATGAGGATAGGGCCACATAAGTCCCAAATCCTCCGAATTGTCATCCTAATGTGAGTGTTGCTAGCCCTTTTGGGCAATGATGAAGTTTTTATTTTGTGAAAAATGACTTTACGAGTGAAAAAGTAAACATTCACTTTTTCTGTTCTAGAACTTTTAAAAAAAATTTAAGCAATAAATGTGAAAATTTAAAAACAAGGCTTATGATAGAAAGTATTAGGCTTTGACGTGAATCAAATCAGTAACCCCCTAAGTCAAATGTTTCCCTCCATTTGCTTTCTTTCTTACATTCCTTTTCTAGGTGTGCTTCTTCATGTTCTCTCTCACTTTAGACTGAGGTCTACTTTCATTAATACCATTGCTTTCATTCTTTTTTTTGGTGGTTCTTAGGTATTAATTGACTTTAATTGAAAGAAAATGAGTGTTTTAAAACTATCATAAAAATGAATATTCAATTATCAACAATCGATTAAGGTAAAGATTATAACATGGGTGTAAGGCTCGAGTTCGGCTCTTTCCCACGATGCACCAAAGATAAATTGTTCTTTTAGAAATATAGGGCTACAAGCCTTTTTCTTTCTACATCGAAATATCATCGTACAGTTGGGTGGTATGCATACAATTATCAACCAACTTAGACAAAGGAAAAAATCAAGGCCGTTAGTACCTCTATCGATAACCATCATCCACCATTTTCCCTAGCAAATCAGCTTTCATCTTAGAGTCTTTTGCATCCTGAAAACAGAAGTGATTGTTTAACATCCTTTCTCAGCTGAAAAATGTTTGTTCTCACTAAGAAATACCATTAGTGAATGCAATACTTTTCCACACTATCAGTCTACCTTTTATTAACATGAAAAGTAAGTAAGTGTATCAAAGAAGACCACATTAATACTAAAAAATAACTCCCAGTTGATGGCTACCATCGGAAAATACAAAAAGAGAGGTTGGCCTTGAAGCCGGGCTCAAATGGTAAAGGGATAGAAGGTTATCAGGAGGTTCTATGTTCAAAAAAAGTCCCAATAAAGGATAAAAATTTTATCTATCGCTTAAAAAAAAAAAAAAAAAGGAATACACAACAAGAGGCATCTATTCCATAGATCTTGAAATTTAGTTTACTCTTGACTAAAGATATTATGGTTTCTATAAAAAATAACAAACAGCCAAAGAAAGTTAAGCTGCAGTTAGCTGTGACCCATAGATCAATAATTTATTGGAATAAACATGATATGACCACAGAATTTATAGATCATCTTGCTTCATGGTCATTTGCATCACAAGGTTAAGGCTATAAAACTCAAACTCTTCAGAATATTTGCAATCACTTTTCCTAAATAACTAATTCAGATTAAGTCTTATTTGATGTAATAAAATAATGAGAGACTACTTCCAGTAATTTTTGTCAGATTATTCAAAATGGACCAATAAGGTGGCATGGTTGGTGGAAACACCGCATGTTAAGTATCAGCAGAAACATGGGGTGGTAGAATGGAAATGATTAGGACAATGAAGAGACAAGAAGTTCTAAAGAAACAGGTTAGTCTACTGAAACTTTATTAGTATTTGTGTCATATGTTTTGATCTTCAATATGCCTGAAGTTTTCAAACATTTAATCTGCCACGTATATGAAAATGTCCAAGAATAACAGACCTATTGGATAAAAGGCCTACAGATAGTAGAAAGAAATGAATTCAGCTAGTCTGTTATTCTGGAGAATGACTCAGTAATCCAAAGATGGTGCGGAAAAATTGCGTCATTCATTGATCCACAACTACATATTTATATACAATAGAATCATAAATCCAATAGGAAAGAATGAAGTTTCCTGGTGGTTTCAACTCTACCTATCTATGTTTCTTTTCACGCTTGGTTTTCTAATTTTATTCTTCTGCCCTTTCCCCCTCAAGTTAAATATGAATATTGATCATGCATCCCATGGTTTTGTGAGAAAATATCTCTAAATGTTTCTTTGATCCTATCTTTCTTTTGTAGAGATCAGCCAGTTGGATCTTTTTCATGGACAAAATGACAGTCTATTTCGATATGTTTGGTCCGTTCATGAAATACGTGTTAAGATGCTATGTGTATAGCAACGGATTTATCCATTAAAAAGTTTCGTCGATCTTTGAAGCTTAAACTGACCACTTCCATCGATAGCGGCGTATTCATGATTTCGCATATAGTTTGTGCCATTGGCTCTGTATGCTTTGACTCATGATACTAGAGCGTGGGGTAGCTTTTCTTCTTCTTGGCTGGTCGTTATCAACGAGAACACAATATCTTGAGGTGGATCTTCTGACAAATATCTACACAATGCAAATCTAAAAAACGCACTCAATCTGGTATGCTCATGATTCTTATACAATATTTCATGTCCAAAAGCCCCTTTCAAATAGCATAAGATTTGCTCTACAACTACCCAACGACTAAGATTTCCAAAGACAAAACACATTTCCTATCTCCCCCTGAGCAACAAACCTTGGAGGTTGCTCCATGTAAACTTCTTGAAAATCTTCATGTAGAAAGGCATTCTTGATATCAAGCCGATGCAAATCTCAATCATAAGAAACGCGAGAATAAATTGATGATGTACAAATGTCGAACAGCCCGAGAGCACATGATGTTAACCCATCTGCAGGTGCGGTGAGAAGTGGAAAGATGGACTGAAATCATGATAAATATCATTAAATTACTTGTCATGTATGATGATGGCTTCAGTGATAACCCATTTGGAGGAAAGAGGATATAAAGGCCTGTGTTTGGTTTGACTCGGAAAAGTGCAAAGATGAGAGGGTAGAAGCGAACTGTTGTTGATCTGAAAGGGCTTGGCACTCATGCTAAAAGCACAAACTCGCTACTCAAGATGTACTTGCACATGTAACGTGAAGTAGACTAAGTCGCCGGTTTCGATTTTGCAACTTCCTACACTCCTGACATGTATGCCTTGGCTTACGGCAATAATAACACACAACTCCCCCCTAACGGTTGACCTTGAGGCTTAACTCCACGAGCCTTTATATGGTGCTAATTCACGACATTGGCTACTATTTCTACTAACCAATGCATTACTCATCTGAACATATGAGGGACTCCTTGTACGTAATATCCGGCTAAAAATTTCCTATAGCGAGGGAATCTTAGAACTTGAGAGAATCTAAGACTTAGTAGTATCAAATTCTCAAGGAAGACTCGCTAGAAAACTCATAATCCATTTATTTCTCTGAGCTCGCTGGACTTTGACATCAACACTGAAGGGTGACAACATATTCACCTCTTCATGGAGTTTTCTTAGATTCATAGTGTGATGAAACATATCTGTTTTGGTCGATAAAAGTCTTTCACACCTCGAATGTTCTTGAGATATTTCCTTTCCAAAATATAGAAAATAAAAAAAACAATAAATTTTTGATAAATTCACAATGATTAATTAGCTGATTACACACTCCACTAACGATGGAATTACGTTTGTAGGAATGACGAATCTCTACGCAACTGCTGCTATCTCGAATCATCGGTCAAAGGACTTTCCAAACCATATAACCATCCATATCAGTGCTTCTAAAATAAAATCTCGACCACTCCAATCAAAATGGTATGGCCATTTAGTTTGTAATTAAAATGATTTAGACATCCTTGAGACAATATCACGACATCACTACAGAAGCATTTTGTTAGTCATAATGGCACCTAATGGTGGATCCCTTTCGAATGACCTCGAAAAATCGGAAAGTACCCCGATGAAGCACACTACGAAAATGACTACCTTTTTCATGAAAGCTTTTACATCGAATGGGATTTGCCCTAATACCACAAGACACCTTCGGACCTCAAAGGAAATCGCAAGGAACCCTAGGGGCTAAACACCAAAATCGCGAAAACCATTGTTCAGGGGCACGTGATGCTCTCCACCTCCCGGTATACATGGCGCGATCTTCCACTGAAGCCACGACCTTCCCCCTTCGAGCCATGGCCCGTGCCCTCGCGTGGGGACAACCTTGATGGTGCAAATGAGTGCATGTGGGTGCACTTGAGTGAGGCTCTGGATCTTCTCAAGTGGATAGCGAGTCAACAGCAAACGGGTGAAGGACTCAATTAAAAATTACGTTCTTTGAAAAAGTTTATTAGAAGATGGTGCACTGTGTGATGAGGATTCTTTTAGGCTCACCAAAAATTTGCCACTTTACAGGGGAAAGTTCAGCCGGGTTCTAATACCATGTAATCAGAGACGAATTGTGGAAAAATGGTGTGTCATTCATTGATCACAAGCTACATATTTATATACAAAATAATCCTAAATATAATAAGAAAAATCTGAAGTTTCCCTAAATTTCTTTCTAACTTTACCTATCTACCATGTTTTCATTTTGTAACTAGTTTCTAATTTATGCTATAATAGACTCTATTGAAAAAAATGCATCCTGATTTTTCAAGATTTTTACAATGTAAGTGAAAGCCATTGGATTACAACAATTATAGCACTGTTCAGTATAAAGAGATGTGAGGAAGAAAAATCTATAACAAGACATTACCAAAGTGAACCATGACTAAACAACACTACTAACTTCATGCAGAAAAACCTGAATTGATTCATATGGTTTTTAAAAAGAGCGACAGAATCTACATTTAAGGCTCATCATATATCTACTATATTGCATCCCTAATGGTAGTTTCTGGTATAAGCTCTTCAGTGTAATTAATATGGATCGAATTTCAATCAAGGAAGCATTGAGTCATGATAATTATTTCATTTAGAGCTTGGAATTCAATCAGGAGCAAAACTCTTTGGCATACTCGCATGCAACATTAGAGTATCTGTTATGTCAAAGGGAGAAAAGTTAGAGTGAAAGAGAAGTGCAGACGAAAGGAGATTTGATGGGATCTTCTTATTTCTACTCTCTTTTTAGGCTTCTTTACCATGCTAGAGGCATTCCCGTAATGTCATTCTACATAGATGCATCAGTTTGTAATTACGACAAATGTGGATAATGTTTGAAAGTTTGATTTTGGTTTTGAGATAACGCACACATATTTTATTGGCACAGTCCTAAGTTGATCAGGTTTATCTTTTTTGTTATAAGCTAAAGCAAATTATATTAAAAACCGCCAAAATAAGCGCGACTTGGGTGCGCTTTGAAGGAAGGACCTTTCATCCGCTATCTTCAGCTCTCTATTATTATCAATATATCTCTTTGTTTCAATAAAAAATTTCCCCAGTTTCAAGAGCTCCCTTTTAATATACCATATGCATCCTTCCACTGGTGACCATTTCAGATCAACAATTTATTCTGTCCCAAAATCAGAGGTTAATACAGCTCCAGAAATCAGAACCAAAGACAACAATCCAAGGCTTAAAACGAAGGAATTAATAAAAGTGACAAGAAGAAATAAGTATTATAGAAAGAACTTGCAGTTTTCCTTAAGTAGAGCTTCTTTTCTCCCTTTCCGTAAGTATCCTGGGCTGTAAAAATTCAAAACAAATCGACATAATCAACATAGCATGGAAAATAAACTTCTAATAAAGCATCCCTCAAGATGAATTTAAAATTTAAAGTCATAACAAAATTAGATTTTTTTATAGGCATAGTCGAACAAAAATTAGATAGTTACATCTTATCCTACTTATCAAAAGATGGATGTGTGGTAAAGGAGAGAGAGAGAGATCTGAGGTTATAACGGGTTGTCAGGCAGGACCCGGCTTAGACGGTCCATTTGGAGGAAGAACCGGGGGCCGGTCCGGTCGAGCAGGAAAACCGGGATGCAGCAGGATAAGCAGCTTGCCCGGTGAGGCCGTGCCGACGACCCGGTCTTAGGGTTACGAGTTCACTCTTTCCTCACGATCATGCGGCAGTTTAAAGAAAACTATATAGTTTTTAACTTTTTATTTTATTGATTTTTTAAATATTAATGAGTAAATCCAGGTTCAATAACTAAGACTTTCCAATGTTGGCCTTAAGGTAATTTTTAAAATTTGTGTGTTATTTTATTTTTGTTGTTATATGTATTTATTTATTTCATTAAATGGTTGCTTTTAAAAAAATTTATGTCAACGATTTAAGTGGATATATTCGGAGCTAGTGATATTGGGTGGATATTCTAAATATTAGCCATTAATGGCAGGATGGAATGAGAGTCTAATCCTAATGTAACTTACTTCTTGTCTATTTTATTATTATATGAAGTATGAAGTTTGATTTATATATTGGATTTATCTCTTTATATGTATTGGATGTATCTCTGTTTGTTATTCAATGATGGTTTATATATAGAAAAATATATTTTATTTTATATATAAATGAGGTCTATCCCTCCGGTTCGACCAGGTTGAACTAAACCCTTTGACCCTCTCCACTCCCCAGGTCGATACCGGGCAGATGCAAAACCCATGGTTGTGGGAGGAGAGAGAGGAGAGAGAGGAGAGAGAGATACTAAAGAGTTTATTCTTTGAAAGGTTCCTTGGGCTAGCTTAGAAAGTCCCTAGTGATGACTGCCACCCCTCATTCTTCTCCTTTTCAGATCAGCTTAATCTACTTCTTTGTTAATTTCTTTTCTCTATACAATTCTTTTGTTTTCTTCTCTCTTTTTCTATCTAAAGTTAATTTAATGTTTGGTGTTCAGATGTGAATCAGCTGTTACGACCAACTTGTCATGTTACTCAACCATAAGCAAGTCATCACTGTGATTCCATTGACATTTATCCATATTATTACGTCAGTGTTCCACTTTAGTTTTTGTCCTGGGACACCTTTGACATAGCTAGGATCATATCTATTCAACTATAATTGTTGATATTGCAGGGGGTTTAGCCTGTCATATAGCGACCCATATTCTTTAATTTCCTGATTATGACTCATCCTTTCAATTTTGCAGAGCTTCATATTTGAAGTGATTTGTTTGATTTCTTTCATTTTTGATAAGCAAACATGAATTAAACGAAAAAAGCAAGAAAAGTCCCTTGATTTATTTGATTTCTTTTATTGTAGATTGTTCCAAGCTTGAAGATCATTTTGCTTCATAAATTTTGTACATAAAGTCGCGGCGAGTATGATATTTCTGTTTGATCAAATGCTTAATCTTGTCAGGGTTCATTCACATAGAGTTCTCAGCGCAACAGGACCCAAGTAACCCCCCTATGTTGCAAACCTGCCAGGGATAGTATATTGCGGTAAATGGGTGACTGATTTTTAATTTATCACAAAGTCATACAAATGTCAATATTCATTTTTCTTTTCTATTTTTTTTTAGTAGAACCTTTTCTTTTCTATTATCAGCGACACAACTCTACAAGATTATCTAATAGCTGAAAAACAGGATGTGTGGTGAATAATCAACTTGTTAATGACATCATGATCCTCTCCTTGAGATAAAGAAATTGGGGGAGACATTTCTTTGGCATTAATGCATACCATATAACAAAACAATAAGTATACAACAATCAAAAACTGAAGAGCATGGATTAATATGAATAATCAACCGCCTTTTGTTAACAATATCAAAGTAATTAGACACACCTAAAACATTTGATTTTATATGAAAAGAAACGTCAAAAAGCACTGTGATGTCCGCAAGGAATACATAAAAACATTTGATTTATTGATTTCGTTCAATCAAAATTAAAGACAAGTATAAAAACACAAAATAATCAACCTTGCTTTTTTACTGCGCTCCTTTTGCATCATTTTGCTTTTGTACTTTTCTTTATGGAAGTCCATGATTTTACAAACGGGTGATCAACATTTTGAACCTGTATAAACATAAAACAAGAGAAACTCATCAAGCCAGTGAACAGAATTCAGCTGAAGAAATAAAGTACACTAAATGAAGATATCATAAGAATTATCTCCAGAATTTTGAACCTTCGAAAGAGAAAAAAAATGGGAATAAAATATAAATAAAGCAAAATTAACAACTAAACATATAAAGACTGAGTTCTAATAACAGCTAGGAATGTTTAATAAAAATATATGGCTATGTTTCTGATACAAACCAGAAATCCTGCTACTAGTTTTTCAGAATAGTGACCACAACCAACAGAAATTCAGAACCAGAGAGGAATAAAAGGTAACTCATATTGATTTTCTGTGAGTTTCAATCATCCACAATTCCCTTATAATCATTAAGGATAGCAAACAGCGTGCGTAAAAAAGTAAGCATAGGAAAGAAGATAAAATCTGTGACAGAGCACACAGCTAGGGATTCTCCCCACCCTCATGCTTCATCTGCCTCACGCAGCCTTCTCGATCTTTGCTTGATTCTGTCTCATGATTTCAGCTGGGTCCCTCTGTTTTTCCTCACGTGCCCCATTGTTCTTCTAGAATAAACCTGTGTGGGATGGCGGGTGTGATATGAACTGAACAATTTTATTGCAGAAACTCAATAAGGAAGGTATGAATTCTGTTTCACCTGTTGAGTATTCCTAGCTTTGAGAGAATCTCTCAGAGTAAGTGGCTCCAAAAACACAGAATGAGATTCTGACTCCAGAACCCCACTTAAAAACCCCACTCACCAATAGAAAGAAGGATAAATACCCAAGACCCTTCTGGCTCCAAAGAAAAAAAAAAAGAAACCAAAAACACATATCAGATTCTCTTGCTTAGAATTTTATTAAATAAACAGTTGAGTGAGCCTATCAAGCTCCCCTTTCCCCCAAACATCACCTTGTGTACTCAAGGTTGAAAGGTGAGAAGCGGATAATTGTGCAAGTCATATTCTTTAGGTTGGCACAGTGTGAGTTTTTCCACTTGATAAGCACTTCCAGCTTCCCAGGGCCCATTCTGCCACAGAGCGAACTTCTAATAGAATTCGGGTTCTACAACCACAGCTCTAAGTCCTCGAGGAAATTTGAGGTGGCAGCAGTGAAGGAGGAATGAGAAAAGGCACTTGACACGTCTCAGCTGGGAAGTGGAAAGCAATTGGATGAGTGGATGTGGAAGGTAGCTCCAGTTTATATGCCACTGCTCCAATTCTCTCCAGCACTGTGTAGGGTATAAAACCTTGTTTCAACTGGTTTTGCCACGGAGGCCAGGGATTTCTGCTGATATGGCCATAGTTTCAAGAAAAGCTTTGTACTGAACTTGTCACCTCCTTCTTTTAGTGTTTGCATACGTTTCATTCTTTGTTAGGCATACTGTAGTGGCACCAAGAATAAACTCTCTCAATAATGGAGCGGATCCTGACCATAAAGAGCATACAAGAACGGCAACCGATGGCGAGGTGATGGATAGTGTGCTAATACTCTATTGCCATATTCCATTGTCGTGGCTTATCCAATGATAAATAGCGAAAGTATGCCTCTAAATAGCGGTTGACAACTTCACTTTGCCCATCTGTTTGTGGGTGGTGTGCAGTACTCTTTTTGAGCATAGTACCCTGCAGCCGGAAAATTTCCTTCCAAAAGTGGCTTAAAAAAATCTTGTCCCTATCAGTTATTATGGAAGAAGGTATGTGGTGTAATCGCACTATTTCTTTCACAAAGACAGCCGCCTGATCTAAACAGAGAATAAGGGTGTTTGGGGCGTATGAAGTGCATATTTGCTCAAACAGTCAACCACCACTAGAATAGTGGCTTGTCCTTCCACCCTAGGCAATCCTTTAATGAAATCCATAGTTATTTAGTCCCAGACTTGCAATGGGGAATAGGCTAAAGAGGACTATGGGGGTAGTGGAGTCGTCTTGTTACGTTGGCGGGTTTTACGTCTGCTACAGAATTTTGCAATGTCAGTTTCATGCCCACTGATACAACTCTAAAGCGATACGTTAGTGCATTTTGATCTCTCAGGAGTGACCCCTATGGGCGAGGAATGAAACACAATGATGAACATTGGAATGGAAGGAGAAGAAGCGGGGCACCACCAACCGATGCTTATAAAATAACAGGACATTTTGCGATGAGAAGCTAACGTGTGCCACTTGTCGCCGGGTTGATCTGCATGACCCAGTTTAAAAGTTCATCAGTGTCCATTTCAGCCCTTAATTTATCCTAGTCTCGCCATTGAGGAACCACCAAGGAAGCACACTCAACTAAATCCGGTCTCCTAGACGGGACATCGCGACGAGTTCAACCCAACCTTGTGTTGAATTTCCAAAATCAAGCCCCAGTAAACTTATGGTGCGTCTCGATATTCTGGCAGGTGTAGTTGTTCCTGGCGGGAATTTTGGGCTCTTCTAATCGGGTGGGATAACAAACCTTAACTTCCCCGAGATGAGAACCTCCATTTTAGTTATGGCAGGGACTATAGCCATGACTCCTTTAAATGGCTATTTCAGCGTGTCGACCGCCTTGATTGTAATAAGCCAGATGATCATTTTGCATAAACACAATGCCTCTGACAAACCTAGACAAATTAAACTTCAATAATAAGGGTTTGGAGAAGGCTAGCATGGCAGAGACCGATACCAGGGTCATAGCCTCCTTAAGTTTATTAAAGGTTTGGTTTGTGCCTCATTCATCGAACAATTCTTTTAAGAACATTACATGAGGAGCTGACAATCTACGTATCATATAAAGTTTACCGATAATACCAGGTTAATCAGAAAAAAAAACCCCTTAACTCTATGATGGTCTTGGGTTAAGGCCATTCAAGCATTGCTTGCACCTTTCAAAGTCCTGACTACTCCCTCGATGAATTAAGGTGTCGATGCAGACTAATTGACACACCAAACTCACTTCTTCTGTTAGCATAAAGCGTCTTCTTTGCAATATTTGAAAAGCTGTCTCCAATGGTCTACATGAGTGGTTGGAAATGGGTTCGCATATGATATATCATCGAAGAAAACTAGAGCGAATTTCCTTAAATAGGGTCATAATACCTCGTTTCATCCAACGGCCCGAAATGTTGAAGGGCAGTGAATAGCGAGGATGACCAAAATATTCACCCCCTCATGAGTCAGAAAATGATCTTGTGCTCAATCCCCCATTTCCACCGTCGAGTATGCGGTGATATCCAGACTTAAGATCCAATTTGGAGAAGACTGTGGCGCCATACAATTCATCCAAAAGCTCCTCGAACTAGGGTGGAAACGATTAGGTATTGTTTATTTTGAGGCCTATAATCCACACAAAACGCGTGTCTTGCTTCTTAACGAAGAACTGGAAATTTGGGAACTGGGGGCTATCACGCCAGGCGGTGGTGCGGCCTCTAGCATCTCCTTGATCAATCTTTCCAATCTCATCCTTGAAATTGAGGGTATCTATGTAAGGTGAACATTCACTAAATTAACCCCTTCTTGCGAATAATTGCATGCTCGTGACCTTCTAGTAGCGATCTATCAGGCATATGAAGTTGTTGGCATCCAGGTATCAGCTAATTTCCCGGAGATTACGGTGGTGTCTTCCTCCATTTGTTGAAGCGGCAGGAGTAGGCATCAAGTGATTGACTCATAGACCCCAGTAACCTTAGGTACTTTAATTGTTATAACATGGCCTTTGGATATGGGTCTTGCCAATGGATCCTTGATAGAAAACTATATATTGCGGCGGTGATGTTTTGTTTTCGATTTACAAGAGTATGCGGGTGACATCGATACTCCTCAAATTGAGAGAATAAAATCTTTATCGCATTTCCACACCTGAAATGAGAAGAAGAACCCCGACCATACTCCCGCCCAGTGGGAATGCAGATCCCATTGCAATTGTACCCAAAGGCCCATGGTACTTGGCCCCGGAATCTTGGCCGTCCACCAATTTTTGCAATGGAATTGTGGTTGCCACAGGATCGATTAAAACCAACAGTTGCTGCAGCCACGCGGCGAAGAGTTTTGGTTTATGGCCTACCACGCAATTTAAATCTCACAGACATAATGGCCGGCTTGAACGGCTCTTCTTTGATCTCTTCTTCAAGGTCACTTTCTCCTTGCACCACCATTACATTGAGTTCCCTTCGTTTGCAACAATGTCCTGGCGAAAATTCTGTCTGCGATAAACGCAGCTTTTTCTGTGGTTGGGAATCTGATATCGGTTAACCTCCGTGTCAATTTTTGCGGCCACGCAGCAAGTCTCACAGAAGGAGCGTCAATTGCGAGGCTAGCTTTCGCCGACAATAAGGTTCCTGCGCATTGTTGCAGCGCTTTAATGTCGTTCTGAAGCCTATTTCTTATGAGATGAGCTGGTTTGTCATATATAAAGGCGAAAGTCACGATGCAGCCCGACCCGATGGGCTATAAAGTCTCAACTATCTTCGATCTGGTGGCCACTTATGAATGCACCGCGAAGCAAATCTCGAGACCTCCTCGATAGTGCGACACGAGCTATGAGCTAGGCAATATTCGCGGTGGGCCACCTGCCTCCTAGATCCATCCCTTTGCTGTGGGCCTCCCTTCAACGATGCTTGAAATTGCTCCAACAACAATCCACGTAGTTAAACCTATGAGGATTGCTCTCACGCTTGCTTTCTCCCACCCGATAGGAAAATGGCACCATCTCCTTCGAATGCCACGGCCAGTGCCTCCGATCGATTGGCTTGGAATGACACTGGGTGAAAAATCATTTTACCGCTAGTGACCATCCATGATTTTCCCACAAAATATCGACATCTCTAGTTTCAATCTTGTACTCTGGCCAGCATCATCATACGCGTGGTGCTGAGTACACCATGGGAGAAGGGGAAATAGATGTTGACGACTCAAGGTTGTCTCTTAAAATTAAGAGCCCCTCGATCTGATAATCTCATGTTGGATCTTCGAGGTTTGCTAAATATTCTCTCAAACTCGCCAATTCTTCCCTCGATCCTCCCATCTCGTTTTGCATTCACATGCTTGCCTCCTCCATGGAATCCATTAGGTTCTATATACCTAGTTCAATATTTGCCAGTCATCGATTTTGACTCTGATTCCAGTTTGATATGAACTGAACAATTTATTGCAGAAACTCAATGAAGTATGGTCTGTTTACACAAGCAATATTTCTAGCTTTCGAGGAGAGGCTGGTCTCTCCCAAAACAAGTGGCTCCAAAAAAACAGGGTGAATTCACAACCAAACCCATGAAAACACACTCACTTAACAGAAAGAAGGATAAAATACCCAAAGACCCCTTCTAGCTCCAACAGAAAAAAAAAAACCCCAAAAGTACGTATCAGATTCCCTTGCTTATGGGCCCCTTCCTTCGGGTGTAAGTAAAACGGATTGGTGGCCTATCAGTTTGGCTCAGAGGCCCCTATTTCTCTCGTTGATATGTGAGTCAGCTCTCTATCATTCTTGTTTGAAAACTATTTGTTGATATTCTCCAGTTCTTTGGAAAATATGAAATTAATTTCATTTAAAAAATGATCTGTTCATTGGCGAGCTAATCACAACACTGCATCCCGTGAAACCAAAACCAGCCAGGAATTGACTGTCGAATGTTGGGACCATTTTCTTAAAGAGAATATGAATGACTTCCCACTAGTGCAGATAAATAAACCACTTAATTAAAAACAACTTATGTATCCTTAAAACTATACAGCTTTCTCAAGTCACCATCCATTGCACTAACAATCTGGTACCCTAGAATGATAAAATATTTTGAAAGGAACTTAAAACAAACTATATGGAATTAAAGCAAAGAGAACAGCAAGTAAGTACAAGGTGGATAACAAAAACAGAAAGTAGGCTGAAGATCAAAATCTGTCAGGAAGTAGCAAAGTTGTTTTTGCTTTAAATTTATCTTAACAGTGTAATGCTCACAATTTCTCATTCTAACTAATATTGTTATGATTTTTTTTTTTTTTCTTGATGGGCAAAGCAAACAGAATATATTAATCACAAAAAAACTATAAAGCTTTGTCAAAGTATGCTGGAAGTATACTAGAATTACCAACCAAAAAATAGTAAAAAAAAAGCAAAAGGCAAAAGAACAACCCATCAGCTGAAATTATCTACAACAGCCAGGTTAAAAATCAAATGGGACCTCTTGTTTCATCCTAATATTAATCCTATATTTGCTGTCAAACAAACCTCGACTAAGTCGGCTGGGTTTCCTTGTAACTCCCAGTGCCACCATCATGAGACAATCTCATGCCCTGCAACATGTTAAAGTCAAAATAATAACAATAATAAGGTATTCTAAAATCTAATGCACCTTAAATCATTTTAAAAAAAAATTTTCTCATTCTAATATCAATACAAAATGGATGTGTATTTCATCATTCCATAAACCATCACATATTAATCAGTTTAAATCTATAATCCATCTACCAAATCCATTTAACCAAGACTAATAATAAAGCAGCTCATTCCACAATTGTGTACTAAACATTACCGGCGATTGACTAAAAATAAAAAACATTAAATCAAATAATAAAATTTCCCGAATCAAATGACATAAAACATTCTTATAATACTCGATTCAAAACACTTTTATATAAACTGTACCGAGCAATTTCAAGATAATACTCATTACATCTAATGATGTAAATCAAGAAGTTTTAAACCATTCAAAGCGGTGAAACAACATTGGAACAACTTGAGTAAAGAAGAAGAATCAACAGCAAAAGAGAAATCACACCATCGTCGGTCACAAGCCGAACAAATTTAGCATTGATTTGGTCATTTAGTCGCGACCCGCTCGGTTCGCCTATTCTCTTCAAGCTGCGACCTCGACTTCGTGGAAATTTCCGCGGTCACAAATTCAGCCACCAAAACCAATGTAACTGTCGCATAAAAACCCACAAATTTACACATTAAACCACGTGATTACCTGGTTGCGAAAAACCTAATGTCGTAACAATCGGACGGTTTTCTGCGTGGCAATGTGGTTATAAGACCTCGCTCTCTTGTGAGGAGTGTTGTTCACCGAATGAGCATGAAGTAGTGGAAGCAACTTTCAGATAGAGACGGCATTGATTCTGAGTTGCCATTCAACACTGGTTGGCTAATTCTGTACCAAAAACGACATCCAACTTTTCTGTTGCAGATGTCGATGTCACAATATCGCAAGGCTAAATTTCAATCAAACCGCCAGGGAGTATCAAGCTTGAACAGAAGAAGCTCTCTGTACTATGATCTCGGTGTTTTCCATACTGAAATATGAGGTCTATGACGCTCTTTACGTCCGATTGGTTTGAGATTACGGGAATTTTGCTTGAGATGATGATTGGAGCCGGCCATGGACCACCCTTCTTTAGTAGAAAGGATTGCTATATATTATAGGCATCCCGATTGGGCTCTATGTTGAGTTCAGCCCAAGTTGATTTTTACTCTTCTTTTTTTTTAAGAAAAAATAATTTTTGTTATTCAAATTTGTAATAGATCTATCATCAAATATTAAACCGTTAAAACATAATAAAACAATATCAGGATTAATAGCATAATATCGGTATAGAACTATTGAATTTGATAATATAATAAGCTATAATATCTATGACTGGGTAAGTACAGTTCTTGACATCTGTGATCATGTCGATATATTTGATCGAGTCGACTCTGCGTATGAATATAAAACCTTGAAATAAAAAACCTTCTGACAAGATGATGAAAAGCAACGAATCAATCGAGATCTATTTGTAAGTTTGAATCACTTAACACAAATAAATGTTGCAATAAAGGGAAGCGGCACGTCACGACAAACCGACACAAACCAAACGCTGCAATAAAAAGAAAAAAGGGAAGGACGGTTGAATGTTTATTAATTTACTTATAAAAAGTTTTCATTAGTATGAATAAACATATATTTATATATAATTAAAAAAAGCAATGTAAATACATACTTTTCTAGAAAACTACTGTATTTTTATATAAAAATGATCATCATGTAATATTGGGTCTTCATTAATTTAATTCAAAACACAAATAAAATTATTTTCATACTTTGTGGAAAAAACGCAAAACAATAATCGGAAATAGGGGTTTCTAAAGGCCATGGCCGTTTCAGACCTGGCCAATTCGAGCCTGTTTTTAGAATAATTGTTATTATTCATTATAGGCCCGCGTCGACCTACCATGCAATGGCATAATTCATATTCTAACGTCGTGGAACAATAAATGTTAATTAAAATAAACGGGTTTACAAAATATGTATATTTAATATTTGACTATCCACCTTATAGATTACTAATTTTAATTTATCTTACCATTCACATTTATATGATTAGTGCTAATTTTATTTATAATAGGGATATATAATATAGGTAACGATGATTATGGTAATAATGATGATCTTGGTTGTATCTTTCCATAGTGGTTCAACATTAAAATAAATAATAATTACTTATCATTAAGGTAATTGTTGTTAAGACTAAAGATTGCATGAAGTTATGATTAGACGTAATAACCGTGATATAATAAATTTAAATGAATTGAATTGATATTTAAAATAACTTCTATTTTTCAATAAATAGTTTTTATATTTATTATAATAATAGGTTTTGGAATACTATACTAAGTGTTGTTTTGTTTTCGTAATTTCATGATCTTATTTGTGATGTTTAGTTTAATATGATCTTATTCTGGCATTTTATTTTTTGTATCGTTTTAATACGGTTTTTATTTTTACATGCAGAAGCCAATTCGACGGGTAAAATATATTCTAGATCATCATCAATTATAGTTATTAATATGTTCATAGCAGATCATATAATACTTATATATATTATTACATCATTTAAAAAAGTGATATGATCAAATTTATCGGTTTTTGCCAATTTATATTTATGTTTTAATATGAATTATTAGTTTGAATTAATAAGAATTAGGTTAGAGTATTTTTGAAAACTTTTTCTAAATAAAATGGCATGCATGTCATCATCAGGGGAAGAAAAACGTTGCAATAAAAAAAATTGTTTTTCAAGTAATAACTAATTTTCTAAAAAGTCACCAAGAAGTCTTATTAGCATAAATAATTTTATTTTTATTTTTTATACAATAAACAAATTGAGCGTTCGGCTTTTAATTAATTAAAAATTCCCAAAATTGTCAGAAATTATTTTCTCACAAATGTTCATTAATTCCACTGTCCAACTTTATTCAGTGGGCCCCACATTGAAAGTGCTTTGACCCATGAGCTCTGCAGATTCAATACCTCTCTTTTCCTTCTTTGAAAACGCCATTAGTTCTGTTTTTCTTTTTCTTTTTTTAATGAAGGATTTTGACCAAAAAAATCACAAATATATATATATATATATATATATATATATATATATATATATAAGTAGTTGAATCAATCAGAATGGAAGACAATTCAATTTTGAGATTCAATTCTAAAGAAAATTATAATTTTTATTTTGTGGTTGACTAGTGATTTTTCAAAAAGGTAGCTATTTTGAGAAAAGGTTGAATAAAATTTACAGGTTTTTGTTGGAGGAAAATCGTTGTCATTTGTGTGAATCCAAAATTAATTAAATTCTATCTAGAAAGCAGTCAGATTCTTGATTAATTTATATATAATTTATTATTTTATCCATAATTTGCTGATGATTCAGGACAAGTTTTAAAATGGATTATTACATCCCCAATTCAACCATATTTGAAATAATTATCGTTAGCAGTCTCATTTTATTTGAAATAATATAAAAATAGTAATTTTAGAATTATACTATAACTAAATATATTTTTAATAAAATTTAACATAAGAAATTAAACGGTCCACATGCTTGTTTCAAGTTTAATCTAAACCACCCACAGGATTAAAAACAAAAAATAAAAATACTTCAAAAGGTTTTTATGGCTATTCACTTTGACTATAATTATTGTATCTGTTCTTACAAGTAACAAATAAACCCATCATGCCCCTTTACTAAACCTATTTATTTTAAATTCTAAACATTCTATTAAAACTAATACAATGACATAAACACAAAAAACAGATTCCATTATTATCCTTACAACAAAATATGGGTTACATATGCATGTGGGGATATGAAAATAGAGAAATGCGATTTATCTTATATCTGGTAAGAATTTTATCGCCGCCGATCATCACAAACTTGAATGAGAGTGATGGTGGTATGAATAATAAATTGGTTATTCCATAAATATCTGGGTTTTATTTTATTTTAGTTTTGTGTTCATCCCTTTAGTTCTGATATTTTTGTTTTTATCATGCCCCATTGTGATATTTTATTTGTGTAGGCGATTAAGGCCGAGCAAAGCGTATTCGATCGAGATAGATCTGACGGATTGATTATGATCGTCATTATGTTATAAGGCGTGAAATTAAGTAAAGTATTATGGTATTATGAATTTGTAAGCTTTGGCCCGGGTTTATTATCTTTATTAACGTGGGTATTATATCATTTTATATGGTTATTAACGATTTGGTATATATCTTTCTATTTATATATCACTAGTTTGAATCAATCAATTATTTTATTTTCAAAAAATAAAAATAAAAATTAGGCATGGACTTATTCATGGTATGTGCATCACATGATCTCATGTCTCATTCCATAATCTTCAATACTGATCATATTTTAAATTTCATATCAAAAATAAAAATCATGACTAAAACAAATCATTAATGGGATTCAGCGACGAAATATTAATTAATTTATCAAAAGCAAAAATTATTCATTCGGATCATCTGGGTTGAGAATATCAGAGACCCCAATACCACATTTCACATCAAATAATTCGAAACATACAGTATTCATTCAAAAATAAATAATTATAGATTGATTTTCCTCGAAACTTTCTCTTTTTATATATATATATATATATCTTTCATATATATATATATATATATATATATAAATCTTAAATCAAGTTATACTTAGAGAACCATCACACATGCATTATCTCTGCATCATTATTTTATCTTTGAAGTAGTACTACTAAAATAATAAAATAGATTTCTTACACAGATGTATTTCTAGTATAATATAGTTTATCAATTCAAAGTCCATAAAGAAAGATTGTTTATAGCTTTAGATGAGATCAAATATTTACAATGGTTTGTTTCATGAATAAAGACCATTTAGTCAAATAACATTATGATTAAAATGCAGTATAAAAGTATTAATCATCTTAAAAATGCATGTTGATGGCAAAATAAGGATCAGTGCCACTCGTTTTATCATCATTGATTCATTAAACAACGGAAATGATGTGTAAAAAACGATAGATCATTATTTTGATGCAAAATTCAAGGCCTAGATTAAACATATGACTTAAAGTTAACGGCATTTATCCATCTTATCCATATACCAATACAATAATAAAAATCCGTCACCATACAAATCATACCATATATCTATTCCAACATCATGATGATACTGCTGAAAAAAATAAAAATAAAGATTCTTCCATGAACATGGCTGAAAACATATGTCATGTTTAAGTTTGTAGGCAAACTGGAAAGTGGTCTTTCGCTCAAATTAAGGGTCAATATTTGTAATAGGACATTCTTGATCTAAGAAATTATTCGGACAAAATAATGTTAGGATTAAAAATTAACGTGCAAAGGTGCCATGTCATGTAAAGACGCACGTGAAGCTGTCGCATCAGTGATTAACGGCGTTTATTAACTCCTGATGATTTCGTTAATAGTAGGGGCGATGTAATGGCGTATTAGGGATATTATTTGATCTCTGAAAAATTTAAGGCCTAGATTAAACATGTGGCTTAAAGTTAGCGGCATTTATCATCTTATCCCTTATGCAAGACCATAAAGAATCCGTCACCATACAAATCATTATTACCATCATTCAACATCATGATGATACTGCTAAAAATAAATAAAACAAAGATTTATTCATGGACATGGACCGAAAACATGCTCATCATTTATGTTGAGTTATGAGCCGAATTGAGGCCCGGTATAACTAGGATTAAGTCAAATGTTGTACTATGACATTTCATGGTATAGGAGTATTTCGGTCAAAAAACATTCAGAGATAAAAAATGCGTGCAAAGGGTGCCGTCATCTAAAAAATGCACGCGAAAACTGTCAGCATCCAGTGTGAATTCGCATTCCGTTTGTCGATCTATTAATTAGTTAATAATATGATGGCGTAAGTGTATTAAATGGCAACGATAGGAAGTGTTGGGCGCAAAAGTTGGGCTGAGATTGAAAGCATATGGCTCAAGTTAACGACGTTTATCCATCTTATCCTTATACCAAGACCCATCAAAGAGCAGTGGCGTGAGAATGTGCATTGCATGATTCAACATCATGATGATCTTGCTAAATAAATCAAAATGAGGAATTTGTTCATGAACACGGCCAGAAAACATAGCTATTGAATTCACGTTTAGTTGTAGGCAAGCGGAAAATTGGTATACTCTTGATTAAGGGTTAAAATGTTGTACTAGGACATTTCATGATCTAGGGGTATTTAGATTAAAGGCATAACGTTAGGATTAAAAAAATGCGTGCAGAAGTACCCACGTCTATAAAAACGCATGTAAAGTTGTGTATCGATATCGCCTTATCTGGATTTGTCATCTGTTTAGATTAAGATTAACCAAACGTAGACGCCAGTATCGTCGTATGATAAAAGCATTGGGGTTAGTTGGATCAAAAAGTTTGAGATTAGGATTAAACATTAGAACTAAAGTTAAAGGCGTTTATCGTGCATCCCTTCTTGGCAAAGACCATAAAAGGAATCGTCACCATACAAACATACCATACGTGTATTCAACATCATGATGATACTGCTAAAAAGAAATAAAAATTTATTCACGTAGAACGCTGGCTAAAAACATTACCTATCAGTAATATGTTTAAGTTGCGACGAACTGAAGGTGGTCTATAACTTATGGTTAAGGGTCAAAAATGTTGTAATAAGACATTTTCTTGATCTAGGGTATTTTGGCCAAAATAACGTTATTAGGATTAAAAAATGCGTATGTAAAAGTCTTACGTCTGTATAAAAACTTACGCGTGGCCCCATCAGCATAACAAATGTCGTTAACGGCGGTTTGTCGATCATTGATTTCGTTAACGAAATAGGCGAATGAATTAGTGTCGAGGTAAAGAAGTTAGGGCGTCGTTTGACCTGAAAAGTTTAGGTCCGAATTAAGCAATACGGTTTAAAGTTAAAGAGTATTTATCCGTGCATCGCCATGCAAAGACCTGTAAAAGATCCATCGCCATACGAATCATACCATGTATCATTTAACACCACGATGATATTGCTAAAAAAAAAAAAGGTTTTCTTCACATGAACGTGACTGAAAACATTGCTATCAGCTGGCCATGATTAAGTTGCAGACAGGCTAAATTTGGTCTACTTGCTTCCAGGTGAGATTATCGTGTAATTGGACTAAACCCACATCAAAAGGCCTAAATTTGAGATGGGTACTTTTTTTGTTTTTGTTTTTTGGCTTCATTTGACTGAAAAAAGGGTCCTAAGAGGGTGATAAGTGGTACCAAGTGGGTGCATTGAGGGAGGTATAACTGGATAGCTAGGTTCCTCTTGCACCTTTAAATTCTAAGTCTTATTAAAAACAAAAAAATTTGTTAAGGTTGTCTCAAATGTTTATTAATGTGAAGGCCAATTTAAAAGAATTGGCACTTTATAAATTATTTGCTTCATTTGATAAAACTATCTTCCATTATTTTTCTTCTCTACTACAATCATACGAATACTTCTAAGGAGCAATATTTGAAATAAACAAATCCAAAAAGAGACAATATTTTGGATAAAAATACCTATCTAAAGATTTGTTATAATACAAGTAACCGAGTCTTTCATGGTAGTTTTGATCCTCACTTTAAGATTATCTTTATACTTTTATCAATGTTTTTCGATAATTTACTTGTTCTACTTGACAAATGATATATATACCTCAAAGATTACTTTTCAATAATAAAAGCATATGAAAATTAGTAACTTTAAAAATATTAGATCACTTTAAGGTTTCAAACAAAATATTAAAAAAAAAAAAAAAAACACTAATAGGCCAATGGAAGTGGGTGATTCTGAGGGAGGTAGAGCTGAGGAGGAGATATCATTTACTCAACTTTGCTAGATTTCTAACTCGTTGAAAAACAAAAAAAATTGTTGGGGTTGTCTCAAATGTTCATTAATGTAAGAATAAAATGAGTTTTTGTTGAGTTTAATATATATTAAATTCTGCAAATCCAACATAGACTTAAATGCAATACTTCCCATCTTTTTCTCCATGGTTGAGTTGAACTACATTATCCATACCGTGGATGGATCTTTCAAAGTCACTAGTTGTTCAGATAAGGCATTGAAACCAATCATTTCATATTTTATATATATATATATATATACTATATATATATATACTATCCTCATAATAATATATATATATATATATATATATATATATTTATAAAAACACATATATATTTTTATTTATTTATATGTATTTTTATGTGTATTGTTCAAACAGACCTGTGATTGAGATCTTGGGGCGGACCTGGAAGATGTGTTCAGATGATTCATGATGACCTGCTTGTTTCTGCAGCTTATTTTATTTTATTGTATATGTTTCTATATTTTTATAAATCTAATAATAACCTACAAATAGTAAGTTTTTTTTTTTATATATATATAAAAATTGAGTGAATTATTTTCATCACATGTGTAATAACATTATTTTCCATGTAAAAAAGTAAATATTTTCATTGAAGTTGTGTTTTATTCTAAGAAAAATACCATGGATAGAAATAAGATGCAAAATAATCTTACAGTAAATAATGGTTATTTTTATTTTAAATTTGTTGTCTTACGTGGAAAAAAGAAAAGAGTCTTTATTAGGTTTATATCTGCCCGCGATTATGAACTTTATCGTGAGCTTTGCGAAGAGGTGGTCATTGTGCGCGATAAATAGATTGGCGATTTTAATCAGATAAGTGGTTGCCTCCCTTTGTGCGTTAATACACTCGGTTATATTTAGTTTACTCCGATTTTTTATTATTTTAAAAACCAAAAATCTTATTTTGAGTGTTTAAAATGTAATTAATACATAGCGTTTGCATTTAAATTTCTAAAACTTTACTTTTAAATCTTTTATCTTCTTTGCAACTTTGAATATCCCAGTATTCAGTTATTGGCACTGCTAAGATTCTTAATTCTGAATAGTTATTCTCATTAGAATGTTAAACAACCAAATTATGAGCTTGTATAAGTGATTTGTGAAAGTGAGTCGTGCATCCAAATAGTGGTCAGCGGAATTTAATCTGTCGGTAGTTATCACATACCCCCATTGCCTGAATCTGCTGGAGATACTTATATTCGGTTTTGCTCAAATTAGTTTATTTATTTTGTTTTCGAAATAAAAATCTTAGTTTGAGTGTTTAAAATGTAATTTAATCATAACTTTTTGCATTTAGGTCTTTTAACACTTTTAAATCTCTATTTTTTTTCTACAACTTTGAGTATCTGTAATTCTTTGTTATTTCTGCTCCAGAGTTCATATTCGACTCTGAATGACTGTTACATCACGGGGAATCAAATTCCTAATGACAGTGTTTTATACACGCCTCAGTTTTTTGCTTCAATCTACGCTCATTTGGTTTCATAATCGTCCCGAACATCTTCAATTCCTATCCATTTGTTGCTAGTGTCTTCATCGGATACCTGATCTTCTGCAACCAAGATTTAAAACTATAGTAAATTTATGGGAATCCAATGAAAAGGAAATATGGGATGTCTATTCTCTTCATGGGCACACTTTTTTTCTTGGGGTTTTTCTAAGTTGGTACAGCATTTCATGCCCCCACCGTCTCCCCCCTTTTAAATTTGCTAAACATGATTACATTGAACAAATTGAAATTGATCAATAAACAGATGGGACTGTCCACATGGACACAGTATATTTGAAATGTGCGATGGGGACATATCTTTTTTTCTTCAACTTTATCTATTTCAGGGTCCCTTCAATGTACACCTAGCACAATATTTATTATAAAAAAGAAAAAAAATATTTATTTTAATATACTTTAAATACAATTGGACTAGGGGTGAAATTTTCACATTTTTCCAAAGTGTAGACCACCAATACCATTTTTATTTGTAGAATGTTTAGAAGAACTTTTCTTTTAGAAGCCTTAAATTTTCCAACATTGTGACAAAAATTCTTCGTGTCTCTTGTTATACTATTTTGGAATTCATTTTAGGGTATATTTTTATTTGCATAATTTATAATCCTTTTGACAATGATTTTAAAGTTTATTTTTAAAATCGAAAAGTCACTTATAATATTAAAAATAACTAGTAATTTTTATTTTATTTTTGATAATTAAGGACCTTAGAAGCTGTCAGTGGGCTTCGAGCAAGATGTTTTCACTCTTTGGGTCTTTTGAAAAGGTTAAAAACTGCAAGTATAGGTTAAACACATAATGAAAGGAGTATAAGCCTTAAAATAAATTATGCAAATACATAAAAATAGTAAAATAAAAATAGAAAAATATTTTTATAGTATTTAAAAACATTTGAAATTCTTAACCATTACAAAAAAAAAAATTAGAAACAAATTTTGAATGACAATTACTAAATGAAGATATTATCTTCAAATTGGTTTGGAGTTTGATTTATTAGTCATCGTTTCATAACTTTTTCTGACTTTTATTCGGTTTAACGTATCGAGGTTTGCGATGAGTGTCGATAACATAATGATTCGATCTTGGTTATTAGAATTCCCGTCCCACTCCTTTTATCATTTTGAGCCATGCCTGAATGTTCATTTGATAACTTTACTTTAAGTGATCAATCCTATAACACAAATTTGATTTCAGCATAATAAGTCTTAATGAAATATTTTTTTGGAGTTTGTTGAGGTTGAAACAAAAAAAATAATTGATATGTAACTCTACACCAAGGCTGGAATTGGGGTGAGATATGGAGGAATAAGGCAAAAGTCACTATAATAAGGTCCAAAACTTTAAGAACTATTATACTCCTTAATTTACTCCTAAATATAAGGAAGACCCACTTTTATTTGAAAAAAAAAAAAAAAAAAGAAGAACCAATTTTATTTAAAAAAAATAAATAAAGAAAAAAAGACACTTTATTTAAAAGGAAAAAAAAAAGGCCCATTTTTGTCCAAAATTGATCATCTTGTTGCAAAATAGGAAACCTTTTCTAAAGATAAATATGATTTGATTTGTTCTTCCCTTGACATTTTGAAAAAGTGTGACCTTGTGCAATTCAATCATTTAAAAAATTTCATAAATTAGAGCGATGAAACTAAATAAATTATATTTTAGTTTTAATTAATATTTTAAAAATTGGACCGAGGACCTTGAGACCTGACTTAAATAGTAAAAAAATGAGAAGGGGATTTGGGATTTCCAAATGATCATTTGGGGAATATGAATACCGTAACATGTCCCATAAATTTATGAAGATTATCAACAAAATAATTGGATTTGGATCAGGTCAGTCGATCCGACTTGTTGAACCATGAACTGGTGCTCTGTCTAACCTAATTCAACCACTGGTTCAACATCTTGTTGCAAAATAGGGAAACCTTTTTTCACAAGGCACCAAATATGATTTGATATTCTCTTACTTTTGCAAGACATTTGAAAAGTGTGACCTTGTCACAATTCAATAATTTGAAAAAATATGGAAAAAAAACATTCATAAATTAGAAGTGATGAAAAAATTATATAATTTTTAAAAGGAAAAAAAATATATAAATTTGATTTATTTACTTATTTATTCTTATGTTTTAGTTTTTAATGATGTTTTAAAAATTGAATAGGGCTACTTAAGGTCATTTAGATAGTGAAAAAATAAGAAAGGGATATAAAATTTATGTTTGAATACTGTGGAAACGTGATACGCGACGTATTATACGATATAGTATGTTGTAAAAATAAGGAAATATATTTCGACTTGTTCAGAAACTAGTTCAATCCACAGATAACATTGCGTAATATCTGGTAGATATATTGATGATTATTGGTTTATTTTGTTGAATTATAAGCAAATAAATAACTTTACATTTATAGTTCGGTCATTAATTATTTCATGAATCGTGAGCAAATAATTTTATGATTCGATAACAATTATTAAACATTGATTTTAACTCAAAATAAAATAAATTAAAAAAATTTATTATAACAAACTGATGATTTTTATAAGTTTTATTTTTCTTCCATTTTTATTTCTTGTAGTTGTTCTTTAAAAAGGGTAAAGAGGCAAGTCGATTCATCGAACTCGCAAAACCGATGATTTTTTCAATATGAAACTCAACTAATGATTCAGCCTATAAACCATGAATCAATAACTTTTTCAAATACTAGGTCAATCGTTGTTCTGATTCCTAAAACATCGATTTAAACTCAAAATAAAATAAAATGAAAAAAAAAAATTATCATAACAAATTTATTTTACAAGTTTTCTTCCATTTTTTATTTCTTGTAGTTGTTCTTTACAAAAAAAAAAACAAACAAACAAGGGTAAGGACAATAATGGAGTATATGTAGATAAGATAATTTTGAGAATCTACGAGGCAAATCCATAATTTGATCCACATCTTTGAATTGACAAGATAAGCTTTTACCTTAGGGACAAGCAAGATGCTGACATTGGCACATTTCAATAAATGTTGCTGTGTCACTCACAATTTTATTTTTTTATTTTTTTGAGGAAAGATCCTCACATTTTTAAACATATTTTGTTATGATTGCATTTGTTGATGTTGGGACATTCCTCAAAATTTTAATCAATTATGTTGCATTATCTTTGGGTGAAGATCTTGTAGGATGTTGTGTTGTTATTTCTATAATGGTAAGGATAAAATTAGTTTTGAAATAAATTACCATTTTTATTGCAATATAATAAAAAAAATATATATATTTGTTGTATATTGTTGTTAAGTTATTAATTTCATAGCAAGTTTGAGAATTCAGTCAGGCATATTGAAAACAAAGGAACGATAAAAATGAGTTATTTTTTTTAAATATTACAAATATAGGTTGAAAACAATGGATTGATATGAAAGTGTAACGAACACTGATAATATCGAGTGCGCGAATTTGGAGTTAGAACCGAAAAATTATGATAAGCCGGCATCTAGCATCCCGATAATGTCGTGATCGGCCGATTCTGATAAATTTTTTTTAAGATAATATTGTGTCGAAATAGTATTAATTTTTTAAAATTAAGATGTGATCATTGATTCTACGGTAAGCTTAGAGAGTATGATAATTTTTAAAAGAAATACAAATATCTTTAATTATTACTCAATTATTTTTATATTTTTGTTATTGAAATAAGGTAATGGTTATGAGATTAGGAAATTTTTTAAGTTAATATCGTGATCATTTAGCTACGATATTAAGTATTTTTTTAAATTAAAGTTGTAGTTATTGATTACGGTATTAAGCAAAAAATCATATTGGCATGGATGCCTTTACATTTTTGGGTTTTTTTTTTTTTAAATTGTATTGGTTGAGAAGACTTAATATTTGTTAGCTTGGTAATTGTATTCAACTTTTTTTAAAAATCTACAAGCATATTTAATTATTACAAGGAAATTATTTATATATTTTGTTATTGGAAAAGAAGTAATTTTGGATTAAGCTATTTAAAAAAAAAATTTACTCAAATGCATTGAATCATTAGTTATATAAATCACAACATCTTAAAAATTATTTTTTAAACACAATATAATCATTGAAAATACGTTAAAGAGTATTTCAAAATTTAAAATAAAATTTTGTTTCTATGAAATATTAAAGCAAAATTTTAAAATCTGACTCTAAGACTCGTACTAGATTAAATTATTAACAGTAGATTTGAAACTATTATTAGGAATATTTTTTTCATTAAAGCATAACCGTTTTTGAAATTTGTCCTCCCAAATGAATTAATTTTAATTATGTTTATATAACTTATCGCTGTCTTATTATGGTTTTGATTTGTCTTCGATTTTTGTTTGGTTTGATGAAAATTTAAACAATAGTTTTAAAATTTATGTCAAGGGCCCTTGTACTTTTAAAACGCATTTATAATAATATATTTTATATTTGTTTGAATAATTATAATTGGAGCCTTCAAGTCTGAAAATGCGGACAAAGTAGATCATACATCACGACATTTCATATTCAATGAATCTTTTATAAAATAAAAATCTAAAAACAAAAGGACGTATAAATAGAATCTTTAATTAACGTTTTTACATGCCTAAGACATTGGTTTTAGACGTTAACAGTTTAAAGGGATGATCACCAAATATTTACAAATCTCACTTCTTCTTTTTTTTTTTTTTGACATATTTTTTATTTTGCATTACAATTTTATTGCCGCATATCGTATCGGATAAAAGAAAATTACATATGACTTTTACCAGTATAAGTTATTCTTAACTTAATAAATCGTTTAAACACGCGAAGGTCCTTGGAGTCGAATATTAAAAAAATTTATATGATATGGCCCCACGGATGATTATAAATTTAATATGGCGATCGTTTCGATGTGGCGAGTTTTGTTAATTCTTGCGCGATATGGATGTTTTTGCTTAACCTCGCATCCCGATGAGATAAAAGCGAGGGATGTTTATATGCGCAAGTAGAGGTGTCAACGTGTTGGGTTGGGTTTAAACGGTTCTGGGTTAAGCGGGTGACCAATTGAACATGTAAGCTTAGAACACGACATTTGATGCGTGTTAAGCAGGAGTTGACGGTGCTCCGCTGGCGCGCAAGTGCCGAAACAGTTGTCGGTTAATCGTGGCGTTAATTTTGGCAGAGCTGGCTCGCGGCCGTTGGTATGACGTGAAACTTGATGTTAAGCGAGTAGCGGGTTATAAACGGGTTAGCGTGTCCGCTGGCTGCGACCGTTGATACTTGTCGCCAGGTTGACCGTTGTCGGCGGCCATTGGAGTCTCAGAAACCAGTTTAATGATGATTGTCGTGTGTCGGTTAATCATATTAGTGTTGAATTTTGACCGATGCAATGCGTAAGGATGTTGTCGCGTCATATGGGATAAGGAGAAACCGATCTTATACTCGATATGAACTACTTCGATGTTATATTTAACTTTTAAGGTAAGTGAGGAATTTCCGTTCTTTAAGAAGCGAGCAGTATTTACGTGATTGGTGGTCGTTCTGATTGTAATGTGTGTTTTTTTTCATGCAAACTCAAATATAGTCAATTCCCTATGCCCCGCCTAATGCTTAACCATTGAGGTAAGCTTCGTTGACAATCTAACATTTCCTTTGAAATTCAAAAAAGAGGTACAAAAAGAGACACCCTTTTGAATAAAAATGACCTAAGATTTAGTTATGACTAAAAACAATAATATAATTACTTTATTAATTAGTCCTATTTATTCACCTATAACCAACAAAGTCATGGTTAAATTTCTTACCCATCCCAGTCAAAAATATTTTGATGTTGAACCACAGGTTAAAATGAAAATTTTTTTTTGTGCAATGTTGATGAATTCAAGGTGTTTGAATACAGCACCATTTCGTCACCAGATAAGGTGGTTGAACTGAATCATTCAACACCTAACTGCATTTGAATGAAAAAATATTACTTCAATGAAATAATTCTAACATCCGTAGAAAAAGGACTTCTCAAAGTATCAATCAATATCATTGAGATTTTATTATAAATTTAATAAATAATTAGATTAGTTAAGTTGTTTCAAAATCTGATTAGATGAAGTTTTTCCTATTTTCATGGAAAATGAAAATAATGTTTAAGTAAGAAGGATATATGTTTGATTCGTGTTTTTTAAATTGTTTTGTATAAAAAACAAAAATGATAAAGAAAAGTGGGAGAAACATGTTTAGTTACACTCTTTTTTTGAAAAATACAAAGAACATAGAAAATATAAAAGTTTTTTAATAATACCAAAATGATGTCTTTTGTGTTTTATTTATAGCTGTTAATAATTCTGAGTTTTAATAGAACCTTGAAGTCTGCTTTGTTTATAGTTTGTAAACTGGATTTGTCTGCTGTGAAATAAACACGAGAACCGTTCATATTTTTGAAAATTGTTTTGTGTTTTTAAAAACAAGAATATCACGGAAAATAAGGGAGAAACGTGTTTGGTTCTGGAATTTTTTAACACAAAAAACATTGTGTTTACTCTTGTATAATAACAGGTTTTTAAAATAGCATTTAAAAATGGTTTTATATGTGTTTTGCAAAAACGTTTTTTGATACGATTGTAAAAGCATCGTCAAAACGTCTTTACAAATTTTGAAAACAATAAAACACCATTTTGAGTATCTTTGTGTTTTAAAAAAACATAAACCAATCATACCCTAAACAATGGTTGATTACAAAATTTGTGAACTAACATGCATAGAATGTGATTGCAACAAATTTCAAAACGATCAAAATTGACAACAAAACGAAACTGTTCTTTTTACAACATACAGTTCCTAAGATCATGTTAGCTTTTTAACACGAAGTTACACCAAATTGGAGATAACATGCAACTAAATCTACTCACATGATTTTTTCTAATTTCACGTTTTCTCACATTCTCATGCATGTTGAAATAGAAAAAACAGTTTGTTTTGACAGTGATTTATCAGTTGTTGTATCAAATGATGCATCACTGTTTAGACCGGGACCTACCAAGATATATATCTTCAACGAAAATTATGAAAAGTAAACAGCAAGATATATAAGGAAGAATAAGCAATCAGCGCTTGTCTGACAGATATTGGTTACCACATTCATTAAACTGCATTCATTGTAGCGAGATCGAAATAGTGCATTATTCTTGTCGGAGTTCACGTTTAGATGCGCGTAAAATGAGATCTCCTATGATATCGAACTTCGAATAAACCAAATATCATTCAATGATATGAATAAAACCTCCCCAATATTGAGAGAATCAAGCAATACCTAAAACAAGTATCTAGCCCCTTAATAACACCTTGTTTTATATAACATTGTATACGTTTACTCTTTATTTAAAATTAAAAGCATATCAGATCTTATAACTTCAAAAGTCATTGCTTCATGTTTGTTTGAGAATCGGTGTGTCATAATATATCGATTAGACCGTCGGTTTAAGTATTTATATTAATCTTCACGATCCGTGAGTCTATAGATCTAATTCATCAATATTCCCCAATATCTTCTATATTTCATATATCCATTTGAGGAATAACTGTGTATGTTTAGCATAATATTGGTCCCAAAACCCGTGTTGACCAAATAAATAAAGTTTTGTCCTGCGGTTGGTTGTCACCGTAAATGCGGCGCTGTTAAGAAAAACGCGTAATTTTTATTTTTGATTAAGATTATGACAAGAAATATCTCTTATTATTTCACAAATTTTGTAATCAAATCATTGTTTAAGGTCTATTTAGTTTATGTTTTGAGACCGATTATTAAGAACAATTTTTAAAAACACAAAGAAACAAAAAATGAATAAAACTTTTGAAATATACAATTATTCATACTGGTACTAACAACGAGAGAAATTTATTCATAGGGAATAATTGTAATTGATCATATGGATTTACAACAGCAATTAAGGTGATGCTGAAATATGGTCGATAAACTTTATGTTGGACTTTTTATATAAACTATGAGAAGCTTTTTGAATTGATGTCCATAGATTTTAGGTTTTTCCTTCTCAATCTAATATTAATTTAAATTTTTTATACCTTTTGAAGGACATATCATGGAAAACATAACCCTATAAATATTTCAATGAATATTAACTTCTGTATTCAATGAAAATGAAGTCAATAGTTTGACAAACGATGTCAAAAATAAAGAAATATTAGGTATGTTTATATCATGTTTTTGAAAGAATATATTTTTGTTATTGAAAACAAGTTGAAGAATAAAAAAAACATGAAAAGCATGTTTGGTTTTTAAAAAAACATAAAAAACACTAAATTAAGAAAATAATAATAGTTTTCAAATAATACCAAAATGATATTTCATGTATTTTAAAAAATTATTCTAAAAGCATTTTTCAAAAAAATGAGACCAAAACGCTATGTTTTTGAGTTTTATATTTGTACATCATATAATATTGTTTCATAATAATCAAATATTTTCATTAGGTTTCACTTTGAAATATGTAAATTAATAACATAAATTTTAGTTTAAAATGTGATGAAAATATAAAAAATACAAGCATATATAAAACTTTGGTACTCAATCATATTTTTTTTTTACCTATTCTAACTGATTAATCGTTATAATATTTTGTTGCCTCATTTTAAGCACCAAACATGAGATCTCCCATAAATTGATCCCACCTTTACACAATCCAATCAGAACCGAAGGACATATCATATAGCTTTTAAAGTATAAATGCAAATATAGAACTCTAAAGCATATTATGTGGGTTGTTATAATAAGTTGTGTCTATGACATAACTGAGGTCCAAAGGCACCATTAGATTGAACCCACATTAGATTTTATTAAAATAATTAATTTAATTTATTTATTTTTAGTGGGACAATATCAAAATGTCATAATGATCATGACTGGAACTAAACCCTTTTGATGTGGGAAACTTTGTTGCCCACACTTTTCCAATCTTCCCACTATCAGAAATAATAATAATTTAAACTCCTGGTGGACCAAAAATCAATTGATGAGGCCTAGTATCATGTTGACTACACCCTCCTTGAAGACCACTAATAAAAGTTGCAATTTTATTTATTTTATTATTATTATTTTTGTTTGGGTGAGACTTTAGAAACTTCAAGTTTGTGATCACAATTTAAACAATAGTAATGTTAGTGTCCCCTAAATGGAATTTTTATGATTCAAGCATAAAAAAAAGCATTGAAATTAATAGGGAAAAAACAATGTTAAGGGGTTTCCATTTAAATTTATTTGAAAAATTAGGATTAAGAAACTTGAAACCAAGGTTAGATAGTTTGATTTCAAAATTATTTGATAAAAATGATATAACAAATCTTATGTACAATAATAAAATTTATGTATGATATCGTACGTGACATATATGATAGTACTCAAGTTTATCCATGTTCTACATAATATTTTAAATTATAAGACTTGACCTTGGTTTCGTCTTATTATCATAAATTTTCAAATTAATTAAAAGCAGGACAATAACATGGTTTTTCCAATATATCTCAGAAATGTATTACATCTTTATGAATGTCAAATAAAAATGAAATAAAACAGATCTATGAAATGCATGGATTTAGTAACTAAAATGCGTTTTCGAAACTTTTAAAAATTATATAATCAGTCAAATGGAGAAAACTAACAAAACTTTCTCTTGTTGCCTATAACTTATATATATATATTTTCGCCCATATACTATTTTTCTCAAATAAGAAATTATGATTTTTGTGATGTCGACTTAAAATCACCGCCCTGAATTTTCTTTTATTTTGTTGCTGTGTACCAAGTAATTTTACTAAATTTAGATTTATTTTGTTTTTGTATTATCGCGTCGTTTATTGTGTTTGATTTATCGTCGTTTTCTCGAAGTATTCGTTTTGTTATGACGTTTTATCCGTGTGAGAGCAATTTAAACATGTAAAGTAGATTTAATCAATCGAATATATCAAATTATCATCGTCAATATGTTTAAGAATTGGAGTTACAAATATTATAATCACTATGTTATCAAATTTATAAGTTTTATACCGATTTATTATGTTATTAACCTGAATATTATTTCATCATATATGATTTTCAGATATTTATATATTGAATCTCGTCATTAAGTTGATTATTAATATTATTTTTTGTTTAAAAATATAATCAATCGGTGTAATATGTACTATTTTTCTTTTAATTCTTGGTATTTTAGTATTATTCATTTGTATTTTGTTTAATAACAAAAAAATTTTCATATTTTAATAATGAATCTTGTTTGGTAGGTATTAGCCATATCAAATTCATAAAAAAACGACCGTGGGATAACTTTTGTCACCTCCCATTTCCATGTAAAGTAAATATCAAATTCATAAAAAGACGACCAGGGGTTCGTAAGTTTTTATAATTTGTTTTCCATTTGTTTATTTGAAAGTCGAAGAAAGGTTAATTCGATTCTTTATGTGTGAACCATGAGATCGTAAGTGAGAAAGAGTGTTAAAAACACAATATAATGATATAACTCAATTATACACGTTTTGGGATCCTCACGGGTTTAAAACATGTTCTTGAACCATCTTATATAATATTATAAACCTCTGCATTATGATGACTATAAATACTCGCATGAAATGACGCTCTCATTGCATTCATGGGAATAACAGGGCAAATGTTTATGAAGCGGCAAAGGTACGATGCGGAATTTATGCTCAGCTTGCTTTAATTATATATATTTTTATGCTCGATATAAGATGTGACGCGTAATATTAATAATAAGCTTGTCAGTCATTTAACAACGTTGGTATATATATATATATTTTATTTATCGATAAATTTTTTTTTTTTTTTTAAATTTTTAGGTGATGCCAATTTATGATATTGGGGGTTTTGGGGAAGGTCAATATGAGAAAGGAGAGACCCAAAATTGACAAAACCCCAAGGGAAGAAGAATTGGAAGTTTTGGGAAATTCAAAGGTTATAATTAAAGGTCGGCGGAAGCTCACATACTTCAAACGCAAAATACTCTCTCTCTCTCTTTCTTTCTCTCTCTCTCTCTATGAGCTGTTCGCAAGATAGACCGTTCTTCCTTCATTCACCTCTTTCCTCTTTCCATCTCTCTTAAATCAATAATACCGTCCTCCACTTCTCATCCCACAAAACGTCAAAACCACTTTATCACGTGGCGGAACTGGGTTGGTGGATTTTTGTAATACAATGGATGAGGGGTCAGGGGAATTAATCCCGGATTGGCCCAGAAGGCGTGAGTCACCAAAAAGGGTGATCCGGTCAGGCCTTATTAACAGTAGACCTGATCGGAGAGTGGAGGCACAGAGCTCCTGTGCTTTCGAGTCAAATGTTTTACGTGTGAAATATCTAAGAATCTGTCAATTCTAGCAAATAAATAAATAAAATTAGGGTATGTCTTATTCCTGTTTTGAAATATGTTATTAGGAAATGTTTTTTAAAACATAAAAACATGATATTATCTTAAAATTGTTTTTATTATTTGAATTTAGTGTTTTATTTTTTGTGTTTTTTTAGGAAAAAACTAGAATAAAATGTGTTATTTGTATTTATAAATTATTTTTTATTCTCGTTATTTTTTAGAAAAAAATAAATAGTTTTTAAAAACTATAAACAAAGAGGTCCTCAATTTCTTAAATAGCATAAAAAAGAAAAAAATATATGAAAAAGGAATAAAAATCATTTTTTGTTGGACTTAAGAAGTTTGTAAAGCAAAAAATCAGAAATAAAAAAGAACAAACTTAATATTTAATATTTTCCAGCTTTTTACTTTTCTCTTTTTAATGATATCAATATAAAATAGTTTTCTAAATATTTTATATAAATTATGTTTGTTTTTTATAAAATTTGAAAAATAGAAAATATATTTGTGTGTACACATATTAAAAAAGATATAAAATGTTAACCTTTATTTTATAAGAATATAAATTTCAAATAACATATATAAAAATAATGGACACATATTTTTAATAAGAGTACTGTTTTGCAACCGAAGAGGGTGGGAATTAAGATATAATTTATTCATTAATAATAAATTCAAACAAAAGTTTAGAAATTTTTTGGGTCTTAATTATATACAAAATTTAATTTCATTAAATGGGCCAATCATTCTTTAAAGCACAGTTATTCTCGGTCGTGGGGTTAGTGTCCACGTGTGAATACGTGGACGGCATTGCATGCAAGATTCATATTTTTGTTGCGTAGAATATCATTATCCAGATAGCTTCATTGACTCTCTCTCTCTCTCTCTCTAGTTTCTCTCTCCTCAAGTGATGAGACCCATAAGCTGGACCTCTGCTGGCTTCCAAGCTCTCCATGGTCTTTATGGGGTTTGTCTGCTGAGATATACCAGAGTTTTCAGTTGCCTCCAATCTCCACTTACTCTCTTTCATACCCTCCATCCCATTCCTTCTCTTCACCCAACAAAAAGGAGTGGAACCAGGCTTTGTCATTCACTAAAAGTCCTCCCCTCTTTTCCATTTTCTTGTTTTGATGGATCTGTAGATCTAGCGCCTTGGGACACGGATAAAGTTCTTGGTGGTTTCCCAGATCTTGGCTGTAAGCAGGCAGCTCACCAATTGTAAAAGGTGAGATTTTTATTTTATTTTATTTTTGTTCTCGTTTCGGCAAGTTGGGTTTCCGTGGGGGGGAGATGTTGAATTGTTGTGATTGACGGGGGTTTGGAGGTTTTCCTTACTTGGGTTTTGGTTGTTTCAATGTGAAGTGTTGGACCTTCTGGATTTCAAATGGTTGACAAATCGCTCCCTCGAGAAAAAAAAAAAGTGGATTTGTTGACCATTATTTTTTCAAACCCCTTTTGTGTAGGTGTTAATTTTTCATTGTTAACTTGCTGTTTATGTTCATAGGTTTTTGTTTTAGGGGAAATACAGATGGGTTTCTGGTTTCTATTCTATTCGTCTGTTTTATTATTTGATTTCTTTGATCTGATAGGTTGTGATCGCTGCAAATTTTGATTGTTTCTTTTCTTCTGTAGACTTGTCCTATCTCCCTTTTCTTTGTTGCCGGGTTGAGGAGGAACAATTCAAAATTGGGGGCAGTTGGGTCGATTTGAACCGTGTCCTTATTAGATGTGGAGAATTTCGAGGGTTGTTTGGATGAGATGAGGTATGTTATCAGGGTTGATGAACTTTTTGAGGGCCTGTTTTCGGCCAGGTCCCGGATCGATATGTTCACACAGGTCCAGATACCGGTGGTCGCCAGGATGGGGCTTCGTGGTACAAAAGTTCGCAGCCAGCACTGCGTAATTGAATTTTCAATGGCTGTAATTCAGGCCAATAATTTACTAGAGGATCATAGCCAGCTTGAGTCTGGAAGCTTGAGCTCACACGATTCTGGTCCTTATGGCACCTTTGTTGGAGTTTATGATGGGCATGGTGGACCCGAGACGGCCCGATACATCAATGATCACCTCTTTCATCATCTGAAGAGTAAGTGACCATGACCCTATTGCAATCTGGAACATCAATTTTTCTTAGCTGCATTGGCTTTGTATGTTTCTAGTAAAGAATTTTTTAATGCCAACCAGTGATTGAGAAAACTGAGGAAAACAAAGAGGAAAAGTGTTTTTTCAGTTGGGTCTTTGATCTTATTTTGATTCTTTTAAGAAAATAAAATTCACACCTCAACCAAGCCAACCAGGTTTCCTGGATGAAATGTAGGGATTTTGTTTTATTAATACTACTTTTGTGGTAGCAGTTTTTTTTTTGGTTCTTTTGAATATCTGGAAAAGATGGTGGCAGTTGATGATTGGAAATGAAAGAGAGACCTTCTCAGAAAATTATCTTGAACTTTTCATTTTACAAATAGTAAAAATATAACATTCGAAATTGGAATTCCTTTTCTTTTCTGTTATTCTTTTCATAAACCTAAATGGGAGATTGATGTTGCATGCTTCAAAGTTTTTCTATTGCTTAATCCCTTTGATTGTTGTGGATTACTAGTTCGACTTAGAGTTGATTTCCTTATTAATTTTTTCTGTTTTGATATCTTTAGGGTTTACTTCCGAGCAACAATCCATGTCAACGGATGTCATACGCAAGGCACTTCAAGCAACAGAAGAGGGGTTTATTGCTCTTGTTGCTAGACAGTGGTCCATGAGACCACAGCTTGCAGCGGTTGGATCATGCTGCCTGGTCGGTGTTATCTGTGGTGGGAATCTTTACATTGCCAACCTTGGTGATTCCCGTGCAGTTTTGGGGAGAATCGCAACGGCAACCGGACAGGTTCAAGCCATTCAGCTGTCAGCTGAGCACAATGCCTGTATAGAGTCTGTTAGACAGGAGCTGCATTCTCTGCACCCGGATGACAAACAGATTGTAGTTTTAAAGCATAACGTATGGCGTGTGAGGGGCCTTATTCAGGTAATTCTTTCTTTGGACAAGTCTCGGTCATTGACGTATGATGTGTCTACATATATTTATATATACAGCTGAACTTGATGTAGATAATGCATGTAAGGGCAAGTGGAAGATTAGATAAATGATTTCATAAATATTCCTGTAGCTTCGTCTCCATGCTTTCAGTTCTGCATTTCAAAACTTAAATTTAAAGTGATTAAATATATGTCTATGTAGCCGGGTTCTGCTTGCTGAGCAAAGTGATTAAACTGAAGGCTGTTTGCATCATTGGAGGGTTCCATCTGCATTGGATGAAAATTAAGATATTCTTTCAAAAGGGAAACATGGAATGATAATTGATAGGTACCCTGAATATCTGATTTCGGGATGGGGTGGAGGGATTGATGGAAGCCTCCCCATGGGCCTGGCTTGAGATCTTGTACACCATCCATCTATGGTTGGAATGCTATGAAACAATCTTATACGGCAGCTGCATGGATGCTTCACTTTCAATTCTTGGGTTCCCTAGGAGATGGATTTATTAGATAAGCAATGGTCTCTCCAGCTTTGGTGCAGTCCACTCTACGTACTTTAGTTACGATGCTGCATTAATCAATAAATGGATTGTTTCTGCTTGGTTTTCTTTTTACTTCTGCTTCTCTGCTGGTACTCGCGGATTCAACCATGTTGATCCTAATGGAAAAATCGCCTAGGATATGCCTTTATGTATGCATATCAGTGTTATTTCATGGTTTTTGTGTTTTTCTAACTTCCATTTTTGGAATTATGTTATGTGTTTATCTAGTTGACTTGATCTTGTGCAATCTTAATCTATGAGTATGTTCTCTAATCGTCAATTTTTTTTCTTACAGATTACTAGGTCAATTGGTGATGTATATTTAAAAGGCTTAGATTCAGCAAGGTACTGATTGCCAAGTTTCGCCTTCGTGAACCGTTCAAAATGCCTATATTGAGCTCAGACCCGGCAATTTTCAGTGCCTTCAGCGTCCAGTTTGTTATATTTGCATCGATGGAATGCAAAGACATCTTAGCAATCAGAGGCAGTGGAAGATATTGTTCTAAAAATCGCCCTCGCAATGTAAGTCAACTCTACATATCACTACTTTTCAGATAACGGGTCTTTAGTCTTTAGTTTCCCTTTTTTGTTTCAATCTGTCATAACGTGCTGAGAGGATAATAACTGACTAAGCCAGTTGATGCAGTATCATGGGTTTCTAATCTTTAACGTTATCTTGAACACCTATGGGTTTATAAGGATCATCATTTTCAATTCATGAACTGAACTGCTTAAGGCCATCATCTCTTTAGACCACATTTTTCATTTGATTTGTGTTTCAGAAAGATCAAGCTCCATTTTTAACTTCTCTTTTCTTTTTATCCTTTTTTCCGCTCTGGCCCTAATGGATGGTCTATCCCTCATGAATGTTCTACAACAATCCAAGTTTTTTAAGGCACTTTAGACCACCAATCTGGACAAAACATGTCATTGACCATTTGAAACCTTGCATCAAGAGGGGTTACTGCATGGTCATAAGTTAGAATTTGTTAGTTGATACGGAACCATTCCATTTTTCCAGAGCATTGAAGGGAGAAAAATCCATCTACAAGAATGGAACTCTACGGAATGGTACAACCATAGAGGACAGTTATGAATTGAAGTCGGGTCATTTCATCGAATACCAAAAAGTGGCATCATTCATTGGTGGCTGCATTTTATAGGGCAGATTTGTTCCTCTAAATGCATCGTAGAGCACGATGAAAGAGTTCTAATGTGGAGCATTCTTGCGAATGGTTGATAGGCTGGATTTGGTCTATACTCAGTAATGGAGTTTGCTTGTTTAGACATATGAGGTGCTAACTTGAAAAAGCCTGGCCCACCTGATTATACTGCTTTTTATCAATAAAAAAAAAGGATTTGAGTGTGAAAGTTATCGATTTCAGTTTATTTTTTTATTTATTTCACTTGTCATCTTATTCTGATGCATGGTCCAGGAAACATAATAAAAATCAAAACTGGATACCGTGCATATGGAAAAAACTTTATTTTGTTTCTTTCATGCAGGAAGTGCAAGGCTGGTGAACTGGCTGCGAAGCGGCAGAAGAAATGGTATTCCAGACCTGAAGAAGATCGACAGAGGGGTTCGTCGCCATTTCCATGATGACATCACAGTGATCGTCGTGTTTCTTGACTCAAACCTCGTGAGCAGGGCTAGCTCAGTCAAATGCTCTAATATCTCCGTGAGAGGAGGCGGGATCAACCTGCCTGCCAATACACTCGCCCCTTTCGCTACCCCAACCGAAGCTGGCTCTACCTGATGACGAAGCCGTTTCTCGTGCTTTTTATCTGTTGTACTATTCTCTTGTGTGAATACCAGGTAGCTTTCAAAAGAGATAAGAGGAGCAGCCCTTCAATTCTTTAATGTACACTGTAACTTTTAACTGAGAAACTGATACCTGCTTTTAGCTTCTGTGCTTCAAAAGCCCAAAAAAAAAAGAACTGGGAACAGAGAGCTTCAAGGTGATGGTTACAATAGTTGTTATTTCCTTGAGACAGTTCTTACTACTTTTTTTTTTTTTTTTTGTTCTTCCCTTTGATCCTTCATCCTTTCCATTTGTTCAGGTTTTTCGGCTTGGTAATCTAAACATCCTTACTTGTTGCTCACTTGTTTAATTCTTTACTTCTTCTCCTAGTTCTTAACAGTTACTAACATGGCAAAAAGTTTTCCGCTGTAGAGTGATTTGAAGCAGATTTCTGCAGCAATACTTAGTGGAAAGCACTGGTTTAACGGATTATTGTTCAGAATCCCGCCAATTTGATCCACATTGATTAGGTATTGTGGTAGAGATGATTTCTTCTCATTTGAATCCTTTCTAGTTTTACCCAGAATTTACAGGAATAGATCGATCGCACCCTGCTAATTAACTTGTTTGGACATAATCGCAAGAACCCGGATTTTGACCCGTGATTTATCCATGAATTTGTTTTGTTATATGGTTAATATCAGGAAGTCCCAGCTGAAAAATAATGCATTTTTCTTCATATATATAGGAAATTCTCCGGCTAATGATCTTCAGTCTTGAGTTACTTTTTCCTTCTTACACACTGAAAATCAGTGTCTTTTTTCTGAATGACAGAACGTAGCAATGCCCTTGAGAATGACATTGTTAGCTTGGATAAAACTCGTTACTTAATGGTTTAAGCTTTTAAGTCAAATTGACAGCTGAACATGATTTACTACAGTCTTTACCAATAACTTAATGAAAACCCGAAAAAGTGATTGGAAAAAGGAAAAAGAGGAGGATGACATCGGACAATCCTTACCCTATTGATTAGGGGTGTAATTAGGGGTGTAATGAAGTTGATATAGCTCGACTCGATTAAAAAACTCAAAGCTTAAACTCGATCAAGTTTTTTTTAGATATTCCAAACTTGATTTGAAAAATAGTCGTGTCACTTGAACTCGATTGGATAAAGCTTGAATCAATTAAAAATAATAATAATAATAATTATACTTGAATAGCTCAAATTTGACAATTGAAAAAATAATAAGTAATTAAACTCAAAATTCATTTGAGTTTAACTCGATTGATAAATTAGTAAAGCTCGATTAAACTGAATAGCAGGTTGGATATTATGATCATAGAGTAGTTAGGAGTTTAAGCTGAGATTAATAAAATAGTACTTCGATTATCTTCCGTAACCGGATTGAGTCGGATCACTACGAAACTTAAAATTAATTGAGTTAGCTGATTAATAAAACAGTAGAACTTGATATAAATTTTGATTGATTACATCATTATGGAAAACGAAGTAATCCCCCTTTGGATCTTTCTTAATGTTTTTTACTTTTTTTCATATTTTTAAAATTTTTATTCTTTATATAATATAATCAAACAAATAAAATTAATTTAAATAACCATATAAAATTAATTTATTAAGTTTAAACTTATTTTTTATTTTTCTTTAAATTATATTTCCTTTCACTTTTTTCCTATATTTTATTTTTTTCATACTCTCTAGGTTTCTCATTACATAGTCTTTAAAGGCTTTATTTATGGCTATCTTCGGTTCCCAAGTATTAAAAAAAGGCCAATGAGAGAGTTTACATTGATATGAATTAGGTTTTAGCCTCTCATATAGAAGAAAATTTATTTTGTATTTTTTCTACAATTTTTTTTTTAAACATAAGCTAAAAATATATATTTTTAAAATAAAGGAAATAAAAATAACTAATGTGATCTTATTTAAAATTTCACCAGTTAAAAATAAAAGTACTTGTATTTAAAAAAAATCCAATACTTAAATTTATTAATAAATTCAATTAGATCAACTTATTTTATAACAAAATGTCAAATGAGACTAATAAGAATAACTTTTGAACAAGAGTTTACAGGTTGGTCAGTAGAAAAAAGAAAAAAACAGAAGAAGAAAGTCTTTCTTTTTCTCTGACAACATGTCAGAAAGTCTGAGCATATTCCCCACAAAACCAGAGTAAGTTTTTTTTTTTAAATATATATATATATATATATTTTTCATACAAGTGGTATTTCTGATTATTATTTGTTGATTTTCTAAACCCTTAGACAAAAAAATGACACATCTCTCAATGCCACTATTGGACCCCTCCTTCATCTTCATGGGTCAGAGGAAAAAAACAAAAGGCATTGGGGGAAATAATAAATAAAAAAATAGAAAAATTTTGACCTAAATTATTTGTCACAGACCCATCCATAGTATGCCTAGTTATTAACCCTTTTTTTTTTTTACAAATTGCATTTAATAAATGGGTTATCCCCTCTCTACATTTGATGTTCCAGAAAAGAAAAGGAATTTCTAATCTCTATTGGAAGTTGAAAACTTCCAAACACGCCTTTAATAGAGCTCATAAATATCTTGTATATAAAGGTAGTAGCTGTAGGTCTCATGCTCAAGGAAATTAAGATTTTGTCTTATAGTGATATTATTCAAAGAATTTTCAAAGCAAATTGTTTTTTTTTTTTTTTTTTATGTTTTTAAAATAATCACTTACGAAGTGTTTCTTTAGAAAGTACTTACTATAAATAATTTTTTGATGTTATATATTTTTGAAGTTTATTAAAAAAAAATTCTTACAAAATACTAGTTGAAGTTAAAAATGTTTTCTAAAATTATTATCAAATGGTTTTGATATTGTGGTTTGGATTTTCGAGCTTCCGAATTTTTGAGGAATCCCCAAGAATTCTTGAAGGCCTCTTTATTTTTCATGAAGTTTGTCCTCCTTTTTTCACTTTTTTTTTTTTTACTATTATTACTTTGATTAACAAAAATTATAAGATAAAGTCAAAGTTCTATAGATGGTCAATTTAAAGCAAACCCAGTTTATTATTTTTTATTCTTTTACCAATTTTTGAAACATTTCAACAATATATAGGGCAAAAATTACATAAGATTATCTATTATCCCCACCACCCCCTCCCTTTTTTGGTAAATAGTATTTTAAGATGTATTTGTTTATTCTCATAATCAAATTAAACTAAAAATAAAGATAAACGCGTCTGGAGTTAATAGCGTAATGAATCGGTTTAAAGCCTGTCGTTTAGTGATTGTGTAATACATAATATATGTAGTATAGTATCGATGTATTATTGATCGTTATTTGTTTGAAGTGTTGATCGAAGTTGTTTTTGGTCAAGATATTTTCCGTATCTGAGAAAGTGTCATTATGAATGCGGCAAGTAGTCGTATTAAGACTGATCTGGAAAATAATATCTTTGTGCAAGATGATGATTAAAACCCCGTAAAAGACTATGATAAAAATAAATTAAAAATCTAGATATTTGTTAAATAACCATTTTATTGAAAAATAAAAATGGTAAAAAACAGGTAATAAAGGAAAATAGGCTAAAAATAACCAGATAAGAGAAATGGAGAGGTGGCTAGGGTTTTTTCACGATAAAATATTATTTTGAAAAGAAAGGAAAGTTGACTTGCGATGATTCCTCTGATATTTTCAATTGAGTTTAGATTTGGCCCTTTGATTTTTTTTATCATAAAAAACTAATGTCAAACATGTTCAAATATTTAATGAATCATTTACTATTATTTTTCTTTAAGTGGTAAATTTATCTTACATTTATTAATTTGTCATACATCATATTAATATGTTTATTTCATAAATTTATTTTTATTGGGGCATGAACCTCTTCCACTCGCGCAATATGTCCGTCCAGCTACTTGGCGGGTTGTGATATTTGCGTTTATTGAACTTTAGCGAAAGCGTTTAGTTACGAGAATAAAATAACAATTTTACGAAAGCAAATAAAATGAATTATTTATTTTGGCGTTTATATGAATCGAGCTTCACTTTATCTTTGTTTTCCTTTGTTTTAATTAAATCGAAAGCGAGTTTTTATTTCGGCGTTGCCAACGTTTTTGAAAAATGGTTTTACAATGATTTGTCTTTATTTTAATCGAGTCAATCTGAAACGTATTTTAAAATGGCAAGATTATAATACGTTGAGAAGGGATTTTGTATTACGAATTTTGGATATAGTTGAAAATTTTAGGTAAATACTGGGCACTTAACACTTTTTGATTTAAAGTGTATCAACAAGAGGTAAAAATATTTAAACATATAAAAGAGGACGCAAAGCAAAAATGGGTAAAAATCAATTTGATAATGATTTAAAATATATATTTTTGATATAAAAAATAAAATATATATTTATAAAAATAAAAAATTTATTATTAGAAAATCATTTATAGTGTTTTATGAGTAAATAATTAAATATTTGATAAAGATTTTTGAAAACCCTTTTAAAGAAACCATTGTAATTAAAACACTTTATGACTTGCAATACTATCATAATGGTTTATTTAGAAATTGTGTTTTGGTACAAACCAAAAATTTTTAAATAGTAAATCAAAAATGTTTTCAATTGTTTTCTTTAAGTAAATCCTACAAACTTTAGTTTTAAAAATAGTTGGTTGTTTCCTCCCAAATTTGATAGTTTTGGCTTCTTAGCTATTAACTGACGATGAAATATAGTTTTGCCATTTTATGGCAGGAAATCATTAAATTACATATGTTTTATTGTTTTCAATAAGTGATTATTCTAGATCTAATTATTTGTTTTTCGTATTTTAATCGTCGTTTTGTTACGGTGTTTGTTTGTCGTCGTCGTCGTACGACGTTTATTTGCGTGATGGCGATTCATATGAGCAAAATATATCTTATTAATGACGATAAAATCGTGTGGTGTGTGATATCTTCATAAGCTTAGAATGTGGGTATTATAGTTATAATAATAATATGATGTGTATAATCTCTTGTATCAGTATATAGGTTTTGGTTTGTTCATTTACTATTAACACAGATAACCGTTTCATCGCTATGATTTTTACATCAATTTGATTATAAGATTAATATCATTCTGTATTTGCTAATTTAAATTAATATTAATTTCTATTTAAATTTTTTTTTTTTGTTTTCTTTGTAGTATCAAAAAATTTGATTTAAACAGTGAAATCAGGAGTTGAAATATCTTTTCTGCATTTATATATTTGTTTCTTATTGTATGTTTAGAAGGATTGTAATGGACTTTATGATTTGTTTGAATCTTCACGTGCAAAAGGTTATCAAATATTATAACATATAAATCAAGAAAAAACTTGTTTATATTTAAATATAAATATTATTTTATTTTTAAACTATAACAAGATCTCTGATTTTCTTTTTTGTCAAAAAGTTGTGAAATAGAAGTTGTTTTTTCTAGTGGAATTCATTAGAACATAAAAAAAGCATGGAGATTGGTGAATGCACGGATGTGTTGGGAGATTCTGTATTTCGGCGAAATGTCTTTGATCGCTTTTATTGGCGATAAGATGAATCACTGGTTCATTGATAGTTCATTGAATTTTTAAGTGCAAATTACGCCCAAAAATTAGATTCTGTAGTGAATTAGAAAGCTAAGAGCTTGAAACATCTTAGGCTGAAAAATATGATTTTATTTATATAATTGGGTAAAAGCAAATATTTGACAGAAAAGTTTTGAGATTCTCGACGTACTTGGAATGATCATATAAAACTAAGCTATGAATCTAAATAAAAACGTTGTTGAAATTGTAGAAGAATAAGATCCATGCTGAAATGCTCTTACATTGGTTTTGAGTGTTTGAAAGTCAGTCCATTTTTTTGATGCTTTGATTTCCTTTTATAGGCATTTCTAAGCAACCAACCTTAGGTCACTTCTTGAACTGTCTATTTTTGATAAAAGTCTTTGTTAACTTTTAAGTAATATCATATTTTGAGTAATTGCACATATGCTCGCCATGTCTGAATAGAGATAAAAAGTTCTCCCATAAAGTGCCCGATGACTGTTTGTGGCTTTGGTAAATTTAAGTCGAAAATGTGTGGTTTTTAATAGACCGATTATCATGACTTGCATTTTCTCATGTTAGGGTTGGGCTCCATGTTTAGCTTCAGCGTATCTTATTCCCGATGCATTCGCTATACAAAGATTAAATCATGGTGCAATGGACCTAGAAAGAAGAGGCCCAACCAACAACACTTGGGAAGCCAGTAGATTAGATCACATCATGCATGGCAGGCCCAATAAATACAAATAGTATCAGAAGGAACATTTATGGATATGAATTAAAGTTGCAATATCTAATGCATACATAATCTACAGATGGCCATTTCAGGACGTTTAATTTTTCAATAATATCTAAAAATATTTTATATTTTTATTATTGTTCATCACATGTGCTAAATATTATTATTTTAATCCTCGTCTGTTATAATTTGCACTAAGCTCAATTTTTTAAACAATGGGTTCCATTTACATTGAACTATTGTTTTTAATAACCAAGTTCTAAATTTGCATTGAACTCAGTTTTTTTAATATACGAGTTCTATTTTTACACTGAACTTGTCTTTTTAATATACAAGTTCTTAATTTATATTAAACTTATATTTTTAACAAACAAATTTTTAATTTGCACAAAACTCTTATATAACTTCTAAGTTTGTAGTCGGTGATGTTAGTATCTGACGAGGAAAGTGAAATGTCGAGGAAGCAAGCTTGCGGTCTGAATATGATGGGTGATGCATTTTGACGAAATAACGTTGTGTCGCAGGCAATTGACCCCTCAATCGATAAGAGATGAGTGAATGATGATACAATGATGAGACGGACCTGGATTCGCCGGCGGTATAAAGTCGGGGCTAAATGACTATTGTTTATATGTCAGTTGATGGTAATGGCGATGAAGTGGTAGATGATTTTAAGTTAAAAAAATGAAAAAGCGGGAGTAAATATATATCTGAGAAGTATCACTGCGACGAGCATTGTTGGTTGAGCAAAAAACGAGATCAACCAGCGTGTTGTTGAAAAATAAGCAGATAGAGGTGGAGCGACGAAGCGGTCGACGGTGTCTTGTGGCGATGAGAGACGAAGCGCAGCTGCGGCGTCGATCTCTCACTTTCCTAAAAAGTGAGAGTATACAGAGGCGGCATTAGAGATATTAAACCATTTAGCTCATCTCACTCTTATTATTCGATAATGAGACATCTTTTTATTAAATTATGGTTTTATGATTCAAGTCCCAACAGTTTATATTTATAATATCGTCTAAATTGTATTGTGAATCACATTCTTTTTATCAAACCCAGGTTATAATTTACACATAACCTGTTTTTGACAAATAGTATAAATTTACACTGGACGTATTTTCAAAAACAAATTCTAAATTTTACTAAATCGTTATTCTACCTCTAAGATGTCTTAATTCAAAGTCATCATAAATTATAGTAATTGCATCAATAATTTTGAAGTCTTTTTTAAACAATATTTTGTAATCCACTTGGCCCCCATTCCCAATACCCCACTTCTAGAAAGCCCTCGTCTTAATGACAGTTTTGACTGGTGCCTTTCTAAGAACTTTGACTTTTTTTAAATCTTTATTCCGATGGCAGGATACCTTCATGACATTATAGACTTTGGTGCTAGCTGTTTGTTTTCTTGTTTTTTTAAAAATTATTTTTATTATCACAAACAGGAAAATATGAAACATTCTAAGTTTTCAGTTTTGCAACATAAAAGTACAAAAACGCTCGTTTAAAATAAATAAGGTTTCAAAAACATCTTTTAAAGTGTTCTTTGTGTTTTTTAAAATCGATTTCGATAATAAAATTTTAAAATAAGGCGTATATCTTCCGATTCTGTCAAATGATCTAGCAATGAATATGTGGAGATTAATTGTTGTGTATCCCTTATATTGGATAAAGGATAGTTTTTTGGCGATTGTATAACGGTATAAGTATGAGTTTAACAAGCTTAATAGGCAGCGTTTAAACGTGAAGCTCGGCGGGCTGACGGATAATATTTATATGATTGGATCAAGTCGTTATAAATAGTGTTAGAAGCCGTCCCCTGTGGTAATAATGAGATAATATTATCTAATGGGAAGGGTGTTTTACGTTTAAATATCGTATATGAGGAAAAGCTTTCAACTTAATAGATGTGTTTAAAGTCGCGATGGCGCAATGAATTAAACGAATAATATATATAATTCTTAGAATCATTACAATTATTGCCATTATAATAAACAGTGATAAAAATAAACACACATATTTATATGGTATGAGAGTATGCCTTCATCTACGGAAATAGAGGCTAAAACTTGGTCCAATGCGCTTATTCTTCTTTAGGTATTTTTCCCTTTTTCTCAAAAAATATGAGCCACGTAGTACAATAGAGACGGTATCTAAATGTATTTATTTACCCTTTTTTCTCAAAATAATATGAATCATATACTACAATAGATAATGTAATCTGAAATTTAGTGGGATAAAGACTATTATGAGTGATTTTATTTGTACTTTGATAATTTAAACTAAAATTTATGTTAATTTGAATATTATCTTAAAAGTTAATGTGTAAATAATATTAGCAATTTTAAATACTTTATTTAACAACTAGTTGGACGAGTCTAGTGGAACAATGCAAGTTGGATGTTCAAATAACCCATTTTATGGATAATTGAAATAAAATTATTATAAATTAAACATTTTATATTTATCAACAAGTCGAATTAATTATATATTTGAATGGGATAATCAAATACAAATAATTAAATGTTTTTCAATGAATGTATGATATTGATAGTTTTTTTAACAATATTAAATATGAATTTAATTTGATATCAAGTGTTAAAATGAATAAATATGAGCGCAAGGAGCAATATTACCAAAAGAAAAGGATATAATCTCAATTTTTATAAATTTATATTTTAAATTTTTGTCTTTGTTACAGAATATCAGTGAAATAGTTTGATAACAAGTAAAATTTCTTGGATTGAATCAGTGCTTGTTTTCTTCAAATTATTATTTTCTCATATTATTTTATGATGGAAAACAAATTGTTTAGAGATTATGGTTTAAAAAACGTTGTGCTACCGTAGCTAGAACAGGGGTTTCTTTGTTTAAAACTGTAAAAACATATTTTAAAAACACAGAAAAAAACAATTTTGGATTCTTAGAATTTGGTGTTATCCTTGTGGTGTGTCCATGTTTCGCAACACAAAAATAAGCAGTAAATTTGGTTAGTGTTTTTCATATTTTAACGTAAATGATGATGCGCTTTTGTGGGCGGGGTGGGCGTCAATATTGGGGTTCTTTGGTGGACTCGGGTGTTGCAGGAATTTGGGATCTGGGTACAGTTGAAGTGGACTCGCAGCTTATTCTTTGATACGGTACCGGACAATATGACTCTACAAAACGAAGAAAGAAGGGAGTTGGCGAGGGGTTATGCCGTAGACGCTCGAATCTAAGTGGGTTCTTTACGAGGAGAAAAGAGCTATTGGAAGGGGCGAATGTGTTAACGTATGAGTATGCGTCTAAGTCTTGTCACCTTTCAGCCGCCTGGTGCTGTGTTTATAAGTGTATATTAGTACGTTTGGGTAGTAATGATTCTTTTCATTGGATAAAATATTTATTGCCTTTGCTCGGGATTTTAGAAGAGATATTGAAGGGAATAGTTTGTGAGATTATCTCATTAAACTTTTATAGGGGCTTCTTCCTCTCCTTTTAGGCGCAATGATGGCCACATATAGCATATTTTATTTGTTTGATAATAACATAAAAAAATGTGTTCTCACAGAAACTTTATTTGTATTAAAATTTATATTTTATATTTGATGGAAAAAAACAAATTAGAAACAAAACATATTTTTATTGTTTACTCTTTATTTTGAGAATATAAATATGTTTAAAAATAATAAACAAACAAACAAATCTTTAGTGTTTAAAAAAAAAAAAAGATTTTTAAAAACAGAAACCACACAAACCGAAATGAATTATTTGACATTTATCCTCTTATTTAATTCCAGAATTCAGTGTTCTTAATTTTTTATTAAATAAAACATGTAAGAGTTAGTAGGAACAAGTAATAACCTTCTAACATGAATAAAGAGTAAATGGGTCAGTTGGGAGAGAATTATCTAACAAAGACACCAGACAAAGGCACACAACTCATACTTCATTTAAAGTAATATGATATCTTGTTGGAGCTTTGTTTTGACTCCTTTTTTATTTTTTTATCATATAGCATATGTTAAACTGAAACAGTTGTATAATGTATGGGGGGCTCTCTCTCTCTAAAATCTCTACTAAATTTGGTAGAATCTTAAAAATATATATTGGACAGAAGAGAGAGATGAATTTGCCCCCCTCTTCTTTTATTTCATAGGTGTCATTTACCAAAAGCCCTCTCTCTTTCTCGAGCCCCTACTCCCCTATTGCCACCTTTGTTTCTGTCTCCCTTTTCTCTGTCACCTACTCTCTCCCCTCTCTCTCTCTCCTGGGCTTGAACCAGTGTGGGTTTCCCTGGGAGAAAATGTCCTGCTTTGTCATGTATTAGAACCCCTCTCTCTCTCTCTCTCTCTCTCCTGGGCTTGAACCAGTGTAGTTTCTAGGAGAAAAATATCAATGCTTTAACCCTTGTCTAGCACCCTCTCTTTTCTCTTCTCTCTTCTCTCTTCTCTCTCTCTCTATCCCTGTCTCTTTCTTTCTCTCTCTCTGCTTCTTTTATTATCTTGTTGGGTTTGAATAAAGTTGGTTCATTGAGAAGAAACATCTTTCTCATAACCATTGTTTTTATACCAGAATAAAAAAGATCTTCCTTCTCTGTTAGAACTCTTTTTGTTGTCTTTCTCTGTGTTTGTGTGTTAAGCTTCAAATGGAACCTACCCATCTCTCAGCGTTTTATAGTGTTATTATCCTCATGACCATGAGCCAAGGACCACACCCCTATACATTTCAGAAGAGAGAATCCTCTGCTATTTTCCAGGGAGATGAAATGGGTTTGTCTCTGACTACTAACTCCCCAGGAGCAGCATCATTTTTGGCAAAAATCCACCTTTATTTTTCAAAAGATGAAATGGGTTGCTCTCATACTTCTCTAATAGCAGCATTTGTAGCTAGAAAGCCTAGAATCTACTTTTATTTTGTAAAAGAGGAATGGGTTTCTCTTCTTCCTCTTGTCTACTTTGCTAAAATCACAGATAAACCATTTTCTTGCAGAAACCCATCTCCTTTTCATATCTAGAGCCTTCCAAAAAGACCACCTTTCTTGCTTTTTGTATCCTTCATGTGGCTAAGCAATGGGCTGTGTTGCCTCCAAGCTAGAGGAAGAAGAAGTGGTATCTATTTGCAGAGAGAGAAAAAGGTTCTTGAAGTTAGCTGTGGAGAGAAGATATCTTCTTGCAGATGCCCATTGTAGGTACTATCAAGCCCTTTATGCTGTAGCAGCAGCCATTAAACTGTTTGTAGCTCGCCATTCTTCCCCTTCTTCACCATTTTTCATCACCTTCCCTCCACCTACTCCACCATCTCCACCCATCCAGAATGTTATCTCCAACCCAATGTTTCTGCAACAGGGTAATCTGGTCAGCCCAAGAAACCATTGCTGTGGTTAGATTAGATTCTTCAACATCCTCTGACTCTTCAGAGGAAGAAGAAGAGGAGGAGGAGGAAGAGAAACAACAGGACATAAAGAGGGAGGAACAAGGTTGTGGGTACTTTTACATGCAAATGCCATCTTCAATGCCATCACCACAGAAGGATTTTGGGTGGGATTTCTTCAATCCATTTGATGGGGTAAGACCAGAGGTGATTAGTGGTTACCTGTGAGTTTTCTGAGGATGATTTGGGGTAGTCAGGGAGGAGGAGGGCATCCCAGAGCTGGAGGAGGAGGAGGAGAGGAGAGGAAGATAACAGTGGTAGTGGTGGTGAGGTGAAGAAAGTGAGCTATGAAGGAGATAGTGGAGTTAAATTTGGGGATATGATTGATGCTAATGCTGTAGCTCAAGAAGAGCAGAAGGGGCTTACAGTTATCGATAACCCGGCCCGGGGAAGGGAACTGCTGGATGCATTGAAGGATATTGAGGATCATTTCATTAGGGCTTATGATTCTGGAAAGGATGTCTCAGGATCTTCAGATATTGAGTTCATATGCTCTCTGGTTTTGGAGAAATAAAGGTCTTCACTTAATGACATTTCCCTTATTTTTTGCTGTGTTTTGTTTCTCATATTGGGTTTATTTTTGGGGTTGCAGTGAATTTCTGAGATATTCTGCAAATCTGGATTGGAAGGAACATACATTAGTGGGTATGCAACTTTACTTCACCATTGTTTGGTTGATAAAATGATGAAAGAAAATAATAGTTCATGCAGTCTTAGACATTTCATTATGACTAATTGTTGTGGCTTTGTTTTGGGAAAATAAAAACATAGGCATAAGATGCAAGAATTCTGCTTCTCACTTGGTTTCTCCAACAACCAGCAGATGTCCAGATCTGTAAATCTAATGTTTTCAGTTTTCTACGCTTTTCATACCTCTGTTCTGCACCTTGAGCTTGTAATTCATTAGTTTACTTCTTCTGCATTCATTTTCAAGGAAATGCTCAAACTGTTCATAAATCTTAATATCTTTGGGTTTCTCTTTGATTTCGGTTCATTAGTTTAGTTGTTATATAGACCAATAATTTCCTTTAATCGACTGGATTACATTTTAATCCTGCCGTTAGCATCTGTTCAAAAAATTCTTGTGGAAAAGTTTAATGTATTACTATCAATTGTTGCTTGAATCTTCAAACTCAGCCTTCTTTTTTGTATGTATTACACAAATGAAGCTCCTAATTTTCTCCTGAATTTAGATATCACTTTCTTGAACTAATTAAGAGGTGGGTCATTGAAATTTCTTTCAGTTTCTTTTTCTGTTCGGTTTTCGGGTTGTCTTGTCTGTGACTCCATCACTAAAGACTCCCTGTCCTCTTACCTTTTGGCATTGTCTGATATGGTAGGGCTACCATTTTCTTTTCTCTATTAGAAACTTTCTTGAATTCCTTGAATATTGTCTAAACTTTTCTGGTATTTTTGCTTGGATCATGGTTATGGATTCCTTTAGATTTAACATCATTGTGTTTCTCTTCTTATTTCCTTTGGTGGGATCTCCTTAACCTGTATGATGGATGAGAGTGCCTGATATCCGATGTTTGGCCGTATCTTCACAGCAGTGGCCAAACTTTTTGGGTCATCGCCTATTAGTTATTCCGTAGCTCAAACCTGCTCCTTCCATCAATGGGTGAGCAGGATGAGCAGAAGCGGTGTTAATCTGTTTGACCGATGACATCAGCCAGCATTGAAGCGTTTGTTTGTATTTATTCATTCCATTGATGGTAGGGTGTGTTGTTTGTAAACAACGTTAGAGCTGACCGTTGGACTGGCAAAGTTTAAGGGTCAAGTTGGACATATGACTTAACATTAGGGGCATTTGTGTACCTTCTCCCTTCTTTCTGTTAAAAACTTCTTAAATCTGAATTTTTGGTTTTTGCTTGGATCTTATCATCATTGTTATGGCTTCCTTTAGACTTCTCATCGTTGTGTTTCTCTTCTTATTTCCTTTGGTGGGATCTCCTTCTTCCTCCTCACATATGAGCTCTAGATTTTTCGATTTTGTGTAATACATGCACTTCATCGTCTAGTTTTCGATGCAGGGAACTCTCAAACTCAATCAATCTAACCACATGTTTTATGAGTTCATCCGGTCATGAATCATTAGTGTTGTGTGCTCAAAGCTCTTCAACTTTGAACAGAACATGTAGGAATGATACTTTTGATGAATTGTGGAGGTGAACTCAGGAAGCCATTCACTAACTTTCAGAAGAACTATATGCTTGAAAGAAGCTCTATGATGAGATTAAGGTAAAATAATCAATACCAAAACTCTCACATACATTTCAATCTTAACATAAACCATGGTTTTTGAACTGTGTTTAATCTGCAGTAATTTCTGTTTAGTTGATCTTATGATTGAGTTGCATGCATGAATTCTGATTGTTATTAGGTTTGTTGTATCAATGATTAGATCATACTCTACCTATGATGGCTTTTTTTGTTTGACAGCTAAACATTGTAGTTACAATATAGTAAACCGTCCCCATTGGGACTCAAACCCAGGATCCCTCCTCACATGTGCCTTTACGAACGTTGACGATATCGCATGAGTTAGCCGTTTATGAACTTTTTGTTTATCAATGCATGATCCATATTCCCCAAACAAAACCAGCAGTGATATTGGGTTCTGATTAGTAACAATTAACATTTGATTGTCATGCAAAGCTATAGAGAAAACAGAACAGGAGAGATTCTGCTGGCAATAAATTATATAAGGCGGGAAGCGACTTAAATATACGATGGGGTTCTCAGCTAAATTCTTGATTACAGCCCATTTTGCTATGGCAGCTGTCTCAGTTGTTCCAAATTCCAGTGATTCACATGTTGCATTCCTTGCACCTTAGGCCGGAGACAGTACCCGGAAAGTTTACGAGAGGAAGTGTTCTAACTGAGAAACAAGGATGTGAGAGGAGAAGATGAACTTTCTGTTAGCTTAAAACTAAGCTGCAGTAAAGATTTATACGCCAGGAATAACGATTCTTTATCTGAGTGCTGAATCGTCTCAAAGTTCAAACCTGAGAGATGAAGAGCTGCAGCCCCAGATCATGGAGCTGTTAAAAGGGTAAGGAAAATGTATTGTAGGAAACCGAGCATGCTCGCATTTTTAGGGTTTATCTGTGAGTTTTCTCTGGTTTTCTATTTTCCCTTTTCCTTGTGCAGTCTAATGCAAACATGGAAGATAATGTTGGAATCCCATCAAACCCAGAACCAGATTCTGGTTGAAGTGAAGTCCTTTACCTGCCCGTCATATGGGAAATTCTGCAATGAGTCTCACCGGCGCAGCTGTGGCTGGGCGAAGTTCTGAACTGACAGCGATGTAGGAGAGTATGTTACAGCACAAGCTTATATTGAAGCTCCATGGATGGCTGTCAGAAGTTTGTAGTCCTGGGTCATTCTGCTCGGGAGGAAGAAGCTCCCGGCTCCTCCACTTCCAGAGCCACCGGACTTCTGCTCATAACCTGCCATGACTGAAGTTTAGCTTCTTTACAGAAACTGTAGCTCTCTAAGTATGAAAACTTTTTGGAAGATATAAAGGCTTTGTGTGGATTCATCAAGGAGGAACAGCAGAAGAGGGAAAGTTGATGGTCTAGCGAAGAAACAGGCAGAGGATTCTTGCCCCAGAAATCGAGAACAGAAGTTCTTGGTCAGCTATCAGAAAAACCCGAGCCAGGCAGACGCATCAGGGCAGTTTCTTGACAGACAAGAGGGATCTCCTGGACATGTTCAGAAGCTGGATGTGAGAAGGAAAAACACCTTAAACTTTGCATGAAAACACAGAATACAGTGGATGGGATTCAGACTGGTTTCTCTTCGGTTTTCGAGTCCTTGACAGAGTTCTGCAAGGCTTCTCTGAAAATGTATAATGATCTTGTGAACTACACTGAGAATGCTGAGAAAGCCGGGAACCCGTCGTACATAGAGGGGGGGATCCCAGGTTGAAGAAAAGAAGATGATGATGAGTAGCAGGTAACGGTGGAAGTGGCCACGTGGGTGTGTTGGAAGCAACTTGCTGAGAGACACATTGTCTATCATTAACAGTTTCTTTCACAAACTGCTCATTTGACATCATCAATAGATGCTGATCTGCCAGTTTTGTTATAAACACCTTAAAAAATTTTCAAGGTTCTAGAAATTTTTCTCCTGCGGAAAATGGCCGAAAATATTGAAGGGAAGGAATCCAGGTGGGTGATCCTTATAAAGTAGGGTTTGGTGTTGAATATAAGAGAGAGTTTCATGGATTATTTGTTGAGCAGTTCCTTGAGGTTTTGTCCCATAATATTATTTTAAACAAAATAGTTTGAAAACAAGCAGCCTGTTTTTTGATCAGTGTGGATTATCTTATGAAAATAGTAGTGATTATGGGTTTTGAAACCTTTTCTAGTTAATTATAATCCTGTCAAATTTTCCCAGTTTATTTCTTGGAAAAATGCCCGAAAAATGTTATTGAAGGGAAGGGAGTCCAGGTGGGTGATCCTTGTAAAGTAAGGGTTATTGATGTGAATATAAGAGAGAGTTTTAACTGGATTGTTTTGTGTTGAGTGCCTAGAGTTTTGTTATATCATTATCTTTTAAAAAAATACCAAAATAATTTGAAAAGCAAACAAATGCCCAAAAACTAGTTTTGTCCAGGCACGTGGATTACATGTCTTATTAAATATGTGGCGTGTTTCAGGTTTGGAAACTTTTTTGAGTTCAAGCAGTGATGGTGAGTTATAGTTTTGTTTAAAATTACGAGGTCGGTGACTGGTTTGAAACTTTTAAGTTGAGCCGTGTCGTTGTATGATTTTAACTTAAGAAAAGTTTCAAAATGTAGTCGTGATTACGATTTTCTTGGATGTCATCCTTATTTTCATCAGTAATCATTGTTTGGTTTTAACTGACCGTTTTGATATATATATATATTTAAATACAATATTATGGGACAAAACTCTCCCTCTAAATCATATGAAAATGAGACCACTTTGATTTGTTGATGATCGATCATTTGTAAGAGAAGAAAGTTTTGATAATCTAGATATCTACATATCTTTATTTGGAAGAAAAGCGTAGTTTTAAAAACATCTTAAGGCTCTGTTTCCTGAAAGTTGCAGTAATAACTGAAAAAGAGCTCACTTTGGGGGTGTGTTTTTGGAGGTATGCTCATCATTTCACAGCTAAAAAGCATTAAGGGTGAACTCTCATCATCTTCACTAATAAAACTTAATTTCCTTTTTTCTTTCAATATTGCCTTAAGTGAATAACTAAACCCATCTAGACTTGAGGTTAAGGCCAAATTAATTAATTTATTTAAAAAAAATATATATAAATTTCTTTCAAATAATTAATAAATTAATCTTTTTGTGATTTGAAAACCAGACCACCAATTCTTGATTTGAAATTTACCTTAAAACTATAATTGGTAAATGTGGTTTTATATTTAACTTTAAAACTACAGTTGGTCCATAATTGGTGAATGATGGTTTAAAAAACAAAAAGACTAGTTTTGTGATTGTTTTGAAAAGAAATTTATATGTGTTTTAAGAAAAATAAAGATTGCTTTTGATATCAGCTCTACGAGACTTGGCTAAGGTTTATTGGCAAAATAGTTTTTTTTTTAATACATGAATAGATTTCCGTTGAAAATATTCTTCAAGTTAGTTTATTTTTTCACAACTTGACATTCATGTGTAAAATCATAATTGATAAATATGGTTTTAAGACAAATTTTCTAGCGATCCTTGGCTTCTTGAGTTTAAAATAATTTTCAAAGCACTTGATTGATAATCGTTTTTAAGTAAATTTTAAAACCATATTCACCAACCGAGTTTTTAAATTAAAATTTCAAAACCGCGGTTGGTGAATACGATTTTAAGGTAAAATTTTAAAACCATATTTACCAACTACGATTTTGAAATTTTACTTTAGTGAATGTGATTTTAAAATTTACCTTAAAACCGTATTTACTAATTACAGTTTTACACGTGGATATCTAATTCTATGAAAATAAGACTAATTTGATTAATATTATCAAAACAAATCTATACATGTATTTTTCTTTCAAAAAATAAACTATTTTGGCTTTAAACTCCTTGAGGTAAACATTGGATAGAAATGAAAATCAAACGTAAAGATAGCAAGCTACATTTGGTTCTTGTTTTTAAAAATTGTTGTTAAAAAGCTTTGAAAAGTGAAAACTCAGAAAACACAATTTTTGTGTTATATGAAAACTGTTTTTGTATTATGAAAACTGTTTTTTGTGTTTTTTATGTTTTCAAAAAAAAAAAAAAAAAAACTGAAAACCAAAACTTGTTCTCTGTATTTTCCCTGTTTTCTTGTTTTTCAAAACAGAACATTTTTCAAAAGCTGTAAACAAAAAAGCCCTAAGGTATTTTAATTGTTCTGAAAGCGATGGGTGATATGTAATAAAAAGACCCAAACTTTTGATTAATAGTGAGAACACAAGACCAAAGTTTAAAGGTATAGTCTCTTACCAAAGAGCTTAGGTGCAAAACAAAATTCCAAGACATATGCCTCAATGCGTAAACCTAATAAATCTAATCAATTATATATATAAAAAAAACTAAGATTTCGTATATTTAAAAAAAACACTTCACAACAAATAACAAAAATTATACAATTTTTTTTATCCGATTAAAATTTCAAGACTAAAAGTATTTAAAAAAGAAAAAGCTAAGTAACCTAAGTGTGCCTTGATGAAGCAAAGCGTTGTTGGCACCTTGAGCATAGCCTAGGGGCACTTACAACAGGCCGGTCTTTCGGGTTGGGTTTGAAACCCTATCATTGGTGCTTTTGTTGATAGGGTTTAAGAAATTAAATAAAGCACGATCAAAACCAACTTGATAGATGAGAGAAATTCGTAGCTTAGAAATGCCAGCTCAGTAACCTTATATAGAACTGATGTGGGATCGTATCGGCATAGGTACAACACCTTTCAAAACTATGGACAAGACTATAGAGCTTTTTTTTTTCTTTTTTTACACAAGACTATAGAGCTATATCATAGAGTTCTTTTTCTTCAATTTGCAGGACCTAAAAATATCAAAACAGTTGAGAGCAACATCAACTATTCTTTTGATGTACTTATAAAAAAAAAACTATTCTTTTGATGTGTGAATTAGATATTAAGCTATTAAATCAAAATCCTCAAGGCGACTTTTAGAAAAGAGGTTGATCGTGCAGAGCCTGCTTTTGCATTCAAAGAAATCAACTACTTAGAACAAAGCAGGGCATTCTAGAGTCGGGCTCAACTAGTTTCGATAATTCAACCAGCATTCTGATCTTAGGAACAACATGCAAAATCATGAAAACTCATATCTTAAATCAATGACTGGCTTGATACAAATTATTCAAGAGGCCTTTATACAACAAAAAATAAGTGGAGAACTAAGGTAGTCTAATTTCAAATGTTTTACATGGTTTTATCAATAAGATGCAGATCACATGTGATGACGATACAAGGTCCTAGCAGAGAAGGGAGCTGCAGAAGTATAAAATGTTCAAATGATTTAAGTTTCACTACATTCTATTTGTACAATATGTGATGACGATACAAGGTCCTAGCATAGTTGTGCTAAGATCTTACAAAAGAATAATTATAGGTCTCATGATTTAGATTTAGAAATGATTACAGTCTTCTCTCCTATCTTAGGTAGAGGGAGACCAGAACTGAGAGAAAGAGGATGAGGTGCACTGCTACAGCAGAGATGGCATGCCAAGAAACGGAACAATGTCGACCTGCAGCCAGCTCTCAACTGCTGATCCCACCCAGCACCAAGCCACCAAGGCCCCCTAGAGTTATAACAGTTGCTTTCTGTCAAAAAAAAAAAAACAATCTTCTCAACATAATCTTCACTCTGTTGAAGAATTTAAATTTAAGCAGTCAAGAAAGCAGTTTGTATTAAAGGCATGATATTCATATTAAACCCAAATCCTACAAGCTCAAACTTTTTGGAGAGGTGGTCGTTTAACATGGTATCGGAGAACGTTTGGCGGGAGGTCTTGGGTTAAACCCTCTTTGTAATTTATTCGTTTGTTGATTTAGAAAGTCCGTGGAGAAGCTGTTTGGTTTGTTTGACTCTCAGGGTGTAGGTATGTAGGCTGGCGTGAAAGCTGCTTTGGAGTTGGTCGTTCAGCTGTTGCTTTAATTTAATATTCTAGGGACATTTTTTGTTAAATGACCAACTCTAGAAAGCTCAGCTGTAAATTTGGATCAATATGAATATCTGGAGCTTCACCTCTCTCGTGTACATGTGGCCCCACTACCGTTGCTCATATGGAGAGTCAAAGAGTCCATTATGAACTTTCAAATCCAACAAATGAGGATGTCTTCAGAATTTGCAAAGTGAAAGTTCGAGCTACAGAACCTCCTACCAAACCAAACTCTGTCTGTGTTAAATGGCCATTTGCTGCAAAATCTCCGAGCATGAGATTTGAATTTAATATGAATATCACCGACTATGAATTTCTAAAACTACACATGATTCTTTGCCAATCATGTATTAATTTTAATTACACATCAAAGAACTACCAAAAGAAAGTACGAATTTTTTGGTAGTATGTAATATAAAATGGAAGAATACCTTTACCACATGTCTTCTAACAGAAGTATAATTTTGGTTCCATAACTAATCTGTATTTTAGCTTGTGCAATTAGATGCCCTATGATTTGAAACAAGTCTAAAGGTAGGGAATAAAGTTCATTCTTGCTTAGGCAATTATAAAAATTATTAAATTGACCTTTCTCAGTAACCACAGCTTGAATTGCCACAAGCCAACATAACAGATGACAAGGGAATAAAGCGGTAGACAATGAACCAAAGCAGGAGCATCATTATGCAATTGGTAGATTAAGTTTTAACTTTTAAACATAAACAGCATAAACTTCAAAGCACCGTTGATCGTATACCTCTGCATTCTCAATTCTGCCCGTATAGTTTTTTTTTCATAGAACTGCCTGGCAGCCTTAATATTTATTTTTACAAAGTAAATTTGAATTGAACAAAGAAATCCTCTTAGAAGGAAATGAAAGGAATAAGAAATCTAACATTGTAGTTTCACAATCCACCATGACCCAGTGGATCTGTGGAACACCTTTTCACCTCTACTAGATTTAACATTCTCTAAGTGGTTCTTCATGATTTTTCTTATACCATGAGGAATTTCATCGCTTCTCTCTGTAACATAACACCATCTAAAAGAAACCAGATTTACTTCTTATTTCCAACAATCTGTTGTCTAACATAAACCTTTTTTCCCCTTGTTGAAGTTATGGGTAAAGTTGGTGGAATGTTCCAAACTAGGTGAGGAAGATATGAACCCATATCTCTATGGTGCAACAAGATGATAGCGATTGCATTGTTCTCCGGCTAAATCTAGAATTCTTTCAAGGCTTGTCTAAAATGAAGCAGTGAAATGACTAGATGAGACAGCTTGATTTACTGGGCTTTGTCTAGTAAGAAAGGTAGTAAATCATTTGAACGGGTGACTCAAATGATGATGCGCCTGAGATTATCTAATGCATCACCATCACAAACAAAACTTTTTGAGAAAAGTCTGGCAAGAAGAGAGTGAGAGCAGAGACAGACCCCATTTTACTGAGACGCCTCCCTCCCCACCCCAAAACTTGCAAGAGGAAAAGGGGCTATCTAGAAAGAAAAATGGCAACTTACCCAGTTTAACGTTCTTCTTGGTCATGAAGTATAAAGATGCTCCAAAACTAGTTGCCAAGATCAACCCAGGAACATCAGCTCCAGCATATGGGCCTGCAGAAGATGTGGAAGCTCCATTGATGTAAGTTAATCCCATTAGAGCTCCATAAACACCTGCTTGTATGCCCAAGTTTACAGTAGATGGTGTTTCAACAGAAACAGGTGAATTCTTAACCGTAGTCTGCAACCATTGAGGCATTGATCCCAGCCAGAAAGCATTTACAGGTTTAACATCAGCTTGGATGCCTGTTCACAACTTCCAGCGTCTGAGTTAAGCTCTGCATAAGCAACATGTCATATGCAGCTTCTACCACCAAAGCTACATCGATAAGGTTACTCACAACAGAAATCGTAACAAAAATGTTAGGATGTTAGTTATATTTATTAATCATGAATATGATGGTTGGCAGGTGGAGGTTTTAAGAATGAGACAAAAATAACTAGATAAATCAAATGCTTAAGACACATCCCTACTTTACATTTTATGTGATTTTTGTTGCGGTGTGTGGTGAAGTTATGGGGAAAAGAAGTGTCATTTTAAAAAATCTCTTTTAGATTAAAAAGGCTTCACAGCAATTATAATCAGGACATTCATGAAGAGGAAAGCAAAGATTTTGTGGATAACACGATGGAAGTTTTAATAAAAATTTATTTATTTTTCTATAATATGTAATGAAATAAAGAGTTGAACTAAACATATATTGACAACCGCAAGGGAGAAAAGAGTTATGCTTTGTCCAAATGTCTTTTCTTTCTAATGCACTAAGTATAAATATTTAGCAGAACTTTATTTTTTTGATCAGAATATTTGTAGGAACTTTATGGGAACCACATAGTATTGATAGAGAGGTCTACAAAAGAAAGAATGCATTTAAGTTTGAGAATGGGAGCCGCAATGAAACTGTGTTGTTGAAAGGAATATCAAGTAAGCGTCGATTCTCTAACTCAAAAATTCAGAAACAGTTGTCTTTCAAATAAAAAGGTGAAAGTCCAGGAACACTCAGCAGGAATTCAAGTAAACAGCCAAGTAAAACTTCATCTTTAAACCAGTTCAAGCTCTTGGATGTATAAACAACCTAAGATTTTCAACTTCACCAATTGAGATGGGATTTTCAGCTTCAACAAACTTCAAAACACAAAGCGTTTATTTCTGAGGCATCTTATGTATGGTAAACTCAAAAGAAATCAAGTCTAAATCTCCCCAAAACTAAAGGGTCTTGTTTGTTTACAATTTTGAAAAGTGTTTTTTGTACTAAAAACCTAGGAGAGCAGGGAAAACACAAACCTGTGGTTCTTAATTTTTTTGTTCTGAAAAACACAGAAAACACATAAAATACTAACTTTAGAGAATAAGAACATTTTTCAGAGAACATCAAAACGGTGTTCTCTGTATTTCAAAAAACCGTTCTCAAAAATAGTTTTCAAAAACAAGAACCAAATAGGCCCTAAACTTCATAATCAATGGAAAACAAATGCCTTCACCCCAACAATAAGCAATAAAACAAAATAAATAAACAAACAAAATCTCCCGAAACGCAACTAAGACAAGAAGCAGAATTACACAAATGATAAGAAAGTTCAACTTTAGTACAAAAATCCCATAAACCAAAATTATAATTTCCCATAAATAAACTTGAGATTTAATAGAGTCTCGTGAGGAAATGCAAAGGAATCGTAGTAAAGTCAAAAGCAGAATGCAGATGAAGACTTCAACGTTCACAAGAGTTCAAACATGTGATATAGATAATCCAGGCAGAGCAGAATCTGAGAAATCAGATTGCATTCTGCAACTTCACAATAAAGAATAAGCACACCCCAGAAACATTGAAGGTGCAAAACAGAACACTATCTTATACTGAAATACAAACAACACAGGTAAACTTGCGTCGTAAGCACCATTCCAGAAGAATTCATACCTTGTTTTATTGGAAAGGAAAAAATAACCCCCACCACATTTCACACGAATAAACCAAAATGGTATAGTGAAACACTGACCAGAAGCAGATTACATGCTTTCTGTTCAAAATTGCAGTAAGAAAATCCACATGGAAAATAATAAAACTATTTTAGAAAGAGCAATGCGAAACAAAACGCAATTGAATGCCTCATACCTCCAAAATTCACATTAATGGACAAAAAAATATCTAGCCAAAGCACAGACACAGATACCTAATAAGTACTTTTCTTTCCCAGAATTCGCTTATTCAGAACCTCCACATGAAAGTTCACAAAATTACACTAAAACATACCATCCAAAAATTCTAATTGTAAATGCCATACCGTACACCTCAGCAAAATTATCCATCGAAAAAAATCAGTAGCAATTCATACAAATTCGACAGAAAACTCACAGATTACCTTTGAAATTCAGGAACAGAAATACAGTGAATCCACAAAAACTCCAAATCCGTACGAGTTGAAACAGGTTATGTAGAAAGCTGCACAAACCTACAAGCTGAAAATTTACTTTCATGCCGAATTCCTCAATTAAAGAAAACCCACATACAAATCTATAAAAACTGAAACCCAGAAACAGAGACATGACGAAAAATCTATCAGATCGACCGAATGCCAAACATTTGAAAGAACCGTAACTTTTAAAAGATAACCTGCAATCGCCTCCTGGTCATCGCGCCTTACAGAAGCTTTTTAACGATCGAATTCTTCGCCCGCAATATATCATCGAACGAAGCCCCCTCTGGCACTCCAAGCAGCTTCAAAGCGCTCTCCACCGACATCTCGAACGGAGCCGAGTCGTCCGCTCTGGATCCGGCGCGGGTCCTGAATAATGCGCTCAGAGAGGCGCCGCTCACGCCCCACCCGCACCGGCGGTTCCTGATGAGTGTCGACAAATTGGCCGGTCCGCACCGCCGCTCCGACGTGATATCATCGGTACCGGCCACGGCGACGCGCAGTTGGGCGGAGAAGAACGGGAAGGAGCAGCCATGTGTAATCGTGGAGAGTAAGTAAAACGAGAGGTTGGTTTTCTGAGATTGAAAGAATAGAATAATAATAATAATAATTTAAAAAAAAACGGTAAATCGATGGGGTTGTGGAAGAGCTGACGTGATTATGGCTTGGACTTCATCTATATCTTGATCATGTACTGCTTGATCATTTGATCCCATTTCCAGGGCTATTATTCATTTTTTATTTTCACTATATAAAAACATATTTTTTAAAAAAATAAAACAACTTTAAAACATTCATTTCTTTGTTGTAATCAGAGGTGGTAATTTGGGTAGATATAATGACACGAGTCGGGCCAAATTTACTCTGCTTTTTGAGTCAACAAAACAACGGCCCGACCCTTATAAGCATGAAAAATAAGAAGCCGAAGCTTCAAATCGTTTCTAAGCCAAATTTTGGTTTAATTTTTTTCTTGTACTAATAAATTAATAAGTCATTTAAATTTAATTTCGATCGACGAGCCTAACCTTGGGTCAAAACTTAATTCTACTTTTAACTGTAATATGTAAATATTTTTATTACAAATATAAATGTTTCACGTAGAACATTTTTTATAACTCGTAATCACTGTTGTATCAATTAAATAACAACTAAAACTCTAAAATCTGCACTCAACTGAAAGTTATCCCGAACTACTCTAATGCATAACATATAACACCGGGTTGTATATCAATCCGATCTTTCTTACTAGTAAAATTAATTATTGTTTTTGGGTTAGATTTGTAAAAATAAATAAAATATAATCCTCTATCATATTTCCTAAAAATAAATCTCTTTATTTTTAAAAGTATAAATAAAATATGTTTGGAAGTGTTAGGCCTATAATTGAATGTTCTACCGTATACATACAAGTTTTATCTAATCTTTTAGATTGACATATGACAACAACATAAAGAGACATATGTTATTTGTTGTTGCTTTCGGTTACCAAAAATTAGTAAATGAAAAAAATTATTATGAAAATTAGTTTTTATGCTTGCCTAATGTGCAAATCTAATATAAATATTTACAAACTGCAAATTAGTTTAATCCAAGTTAAACAATAAATGAATTTTAAAGTATCAAACAAAAATAATATGTATGATTTAACTCTGCTTTATTTTCCTTTATTTTTTCAATTTTCCTACTCATTTCTTTCTTTTACATATTTTCTGGATTTATTTTTTGAGAATCAAACATGGTCTAAAAGCAAATAAATTACAATTTTTATAATATGTCCCATTCTTTTCTTTTTTTTTTGTTAAACTAGACAATACTAGATACATACTATTCACCTGAATCAAATTATTTTTAATAACTTTAAATATCAAGTGCACTTTACAAATAATTAATCACTATAATATAATAAACTATTCATACTCAAACCTGATACCTTTATCCTTCCTAAATATTCGTTTTTTGCACTTTTGAACGCTTTGGGAACCAAGTTTACATATAATTACAATAGTTGATTAAGAGGTGTTATTTTATATAATTTATAATTATTCAATTGAGGAAACAAGTCCTTACATAAATCAGAGAACTATATATCATATCAATAAATTCTATATAAACAGATAACTCAAAATATTATTTAATTAAGGGTAGTCCAATTATTCAAGTATTCGGTTTGCTCCTTAATAATCACCTGTTCGAGTCTTTTTATGAAGCCTTGAGGTTTTATTTGGATGATAACTTTTAGGGTCTCATAAAATTAATCGAGGTACGTTTAAACTGGCTTTGACACACAAAACTATAAAAAAAAAGTAATCACCAATTGGGTTAATAATAATTATAGAGGCACTTTCAGTTAAAAAAAATAAAAAAATTATAGTAGTAGTAGAAAATTACACATTTTTTTTTAAATAGATAAATTTATCGATTTATATTAAGAATATATTCCAAATAATACATGTTTAAGAAGAAAACAACTTAAGGCTTATACTTTTGGTGATCCAAAAAACATGTATAATACTTAAGATTTCATATACGTAGTATACCGACAAATACTTTCTCGCAAATGAGCACGATCATACTGACGAACTTGCTTATCAAACGTTAACAACACGAAAATTCACGAAAGTTCAATCATCAACAAAATACCATATCACATAATAAGCTTCAGACAAACACATAGTAAAAGATGTTAACAATATAAAAAACAAAGAATACGGCAGTTTAACCATTACGGTAGAATCATTTTATCAAAAAGAAAACTTAAATGATGAAAAATATATATTGTGATATGAAATAAATTAGTTTATTGAAAAAAATATAAATATGAGAAAGACTAAAGAAAAAATGATTTTATATCAAGAATGACTTTGAATATGACGTTTTAAAAAAGAGAAATAGCAGGGACGACTTTAGAGTTCAGACATAGAGGGAGAGAGGAACATTTTATGCTCAGTACCATACATTTGGGAACATATCCAAATTCTATAAAAACGCAGTTTAAAGAAATTTGTCATTCTTCCTTTGTCAGAAGAGTAATAATTGGAGTGAAAGGGAGGCATTCATATTCATATCACAATTGGGTAGGAGACAAAGAGGTTAGAGCTTATGTATGAAATTCTCCTGGCCACTAATTCTCTACTGTCCACCATGTTTGTGCCAATGCAGGTCAAGCGTGAAGAGGTCATGCACACACCCACCAAAAAATCATCTCCCGCTCTTTCTCATTTTTTTTCTTATATTTTATTTGTTTTTCCCCCCCTTGGAAACGAATTGCGGTTGGAAACCGTTAAAGACAGAGGAAAAGATGTTGAGCTGTTGGAGGGTACCGCCTTCTCTTCAATGGGTACAGAAGTGGGTTTTGTTGTAGAGCGAATGATGTACAGATCCATGTAAAATGGAGTTCAAACAAAGAACAAGAAGAGGGTGGTTGTAGCTGGGTCTGGCTGGCTGACTTGGTGCCGTTTCATCATCCTGTAAGCAGGTCATCTCTCTCTCTCTCTCTCTCTCTCTATGTGTGTGTGTGTTGAGTCTTGGTGGGCTGGCTTATCTTTTCTGTAATTTTGTTTGAAGATGTTCCATAGATCTCTCTCAGCAACTACATCAGGTATGGTTTGATCTGAGGCTGATCGCACATCCACAGTACTGGGCAACATTGTCAGCTCCAACAGATAAATCGGTCCACAAGTAGAAATTAGCAAATGTCTGTCTTCTCCCATCTTCATGATCTTCAAAGAATGCAACCAGCAGAATACAGGGTTCAATCTTTGAATCATATGAGGTCTGATCTTGTAATGATCACACAGTCCTTGAAGATGGCAATGATTCTTTGTTTAGTTGAGGGAAGTTCTGGGTCCTCGAAATGAATTACAAATAAGCTGTTTCCTTCATTTTCTTATGATTTCACAAACCAAAGCATGGGGTTTAATCTTTTAGATGGGATTTGATTTTTAGGGCTTTGAAGTCACGGTTCTTGAAGGTGCGGCAGTAAATTCTGGATCCAGGAACTTGTTGATTCCTTGGATGATGTCGGCATCCATGGTAAAGGAAATTGTTCATTGCTTCACACCTGACAACCTAATGGGCATTCCTGAAATGTGGGTTTTTCAATATCAGCAATTTAGAAATTGGGCGAATTTCACTGCTTTTTATGTTATTTGACGATGAATTTGTGGAAATGACCCTTTGATTTGGGGTGTTTTGATTGTTATTTACTTTCAGTGTTCTTCATTCCTGAATGTATGGATGTACCTACCAATATGTCCTCCATTGATGAGTTGCTGTTGTTCAATGTTTTCTAATGCTGAATGTTTAATTCTAATATTTTATGATCTTCTGTAGGTTTTTGCATCCCTACTGTAATATATTTAGCCTGGTTGATGAGCCTGATATCGAGCCTTCACAAACTGGACAAGCTCTGCTCACTATTCAGAAGAGGGATTGGAGGTATCTGTAGTAGTTACATCATCTAATATCCCAAGCATGGTCTGGAAAAAGTGGGAAAGGATGGAAAAACTTGGCTGAATTGGCTTGATTTTTTTTTTTTTCTTCTTTTCTTTTCTTTTCTTTGTAACAAGATTTTGTGTTCCATGGTCGAAGAATCTTAGGGCCTGATTGGTTCCTAATTTTGAAAACTATTATTAAGAACAATTTTGAAACACAACATCATTTCGACGTTATCTCGAAATTGTTTTTTGCGTATTGAACTAATGAGCCACTGTATATTCAAAACAAAAAAAATTGGGAACCAAACTTGTTCTCCTTGTTTTTGAGAACATAAAACAATTTTAAAAAACAGGAGCCAAATAGGCCCTTAATGTTTTGTCACAACCTCATCATTTGAGTGAAGTGAATCTCTATATTTTACTGATCTAAGACCATTTTTCAGGTTGAATTTCCAATATTCCAAGACTCCACCAACTACCAACTCCATTAGGAACATTATTCAACACCAAAGTATGTGTTTCTGTGCATCTTTATGCCTTAATTTGCCATCCTGAGAAACTTTGTTCACCTTTCTATTCGAAAAGAAAATAATACCACCTGTTACTGTCTGCAGTTTGTCCGGCTTCCATTACTAGATCGATTATCATCTCTTCCTCTAATGGCTGCAGGTATAGTCTGATCTACTGTTGTCTGAATTACTTCCTCTAATGAAACAAGTTGGACCTTTAGTCTCCTCTTGAAACCTGAAAAGTACTAGGGAAAGAAAAAAAATTTAAAGGAAAATGATTTTTTTATGTTCGGTTTTTTATCATGGAAAATATAAAAGAAAATAAACTATAATCAAAATTTCCTTAAAATTTTTATATTTTTTAAATTTCGTAGTCGTTGTATAATAAAGAGAAGCAAATAAAATGAGTTTGAATAAACATATACAAGTAATTTATTAAGTTTAAATCTATCTTTTATTTTCCTTCAAATTTCATTTCCTACCATTTTTCCTCTATTTTCTCAAAGTACTTCTGAAACAAATGGTACTTAAATATTCTTCCTTCAATCTTTTATACTCACTGTTGTTTGTCATTCTTCTCGATTTTTGAAGTTTTTGATCACTGTCCAAACTCTCTACTGCAGTCACTACTTTGACAACACTTAATGCTTTAGAGAAACATGATTCAAGAAGATTCCGCACTTATCTCTGAATCATATCACTGTATATGATTAATGTTATTAATAATGAACGATTCAAAGAGATTCGGCTAGCTCTGTTAATCTATTAGATTCACTTTAGTGACTCAGCATTCAAAGTAGTTTGATGATCATTAAGAGTTCTCATTCACGTTGATCCCGTTTACTTAAAATTTTTGTTCCATAGAAAATGGAAAAAGTTGTTGCTACCTGGGGATGTTATACTATATCATTCTCGCTCACCAGGTTTGACGGCTTAAATTATTTTCTAACTCTTAAGCATCTGAGATATTGCTGTTTTATTGAGTTGTCTTTGTATGAATTTATAAATTTCTCTGTTCTAACTTGTATGGACACAGAAAGATTTTGATTTTGTATGGTGCCGGGGAACAGTCAGAGACAAGATTTTTGAGCCGTGGATGGACTGCATGAGAACCAATGGTTGCACTTGTGAGGAAAAGAGTGACAGACTTCTTCTTTGATGAGGAAACAGGATGTATTTCAGCAATTTTGTGGCAGAGAAGTACAAAGCCGAAGCATATGTATCAGCTGTCAGGATATCAACACTTCAAGATATCATTGAGAACAGGTATGTCTTTCATTTCTTTGAATTCCCCTTTCCTTTTATACCTGATGCTGATTGGAAATTGGTTCTCTAAGTAGATTTTAACATCCTGTTGCAAAGTTTTGCAATCAATAATCCAATGTGAAGAGCCCGTGATATCAAGCTTTCGGCTATTGATAGAGAATTGTTCTTTGACTCTCCTGTATCATCCTTATAAAATAGTCTGTGGGATAAAGCTTTTAAGATACTGGATATTTTTCCATGTTTTATACTTTAGTACCATTTTAGAGTTTCAGTTATATCGCGTTCTCATTATCCTATTTAATGGCATCCGGGTTCTTGTTTAGTGCAGCATTAAGTACAAGGGAGGAGTTTTGGTTCTAAACCTGGTTGGAACTGATGTTCTCACTGTTATCCAAGCTTGATCGAAAGGTATGCAAGGATTATCTTTCTGATTTCATGGTTTGCCCTTATGCTTAATTTGTTAGCCAAGAATTGGTATGTGAAGGCTGAAGCAAAATAATTGTAGTTTGACCTAGAGTCAATGATCTAAGGGCATGTTTGGGAAGTCAGAATAAGGAATGGGAATAGAAAATCCACGAAAATTTTTGTTCCCTACTGTATATGAATTACAATTAGAACTGGGAATAACAATCAAAATTTCATTGTCATGGAAACTGAAACCTACTTTCAGAATGATCTGTATTGTACTAAATCTCCACTTCAATTCCTATGCCCCATACCAAATAACCCAACTGACATGTTTGGAACATTGGAATATAACGGGGAATGAAAAATTCATTTCATTTTATTTCTCATTCGTTTATGCCTTTGGATCACTTACTAGAAATGGGAATAAAAAATCATTATCATGGACAACAATACCCTCCTCTCTTGTGGAGATTTGGATTACTGTCTCGTATATAGTGTTGTGATCCACCGTCATTCTCATTCTTATTTTCATCTCTTTTCCTGCAAATGAGACACACCCTAAATGTACAAACTCTATGTTTTTTTATGCATGGTTGTTTCTATCTAATTTCTCAGCAAATTCACTCATTGTATTTGTTGCCATCCTACCTAATACCTATGATGGTTTCTGGCTGTTTTGTGAACTCGCTAAGTTTGAGTTTTTCTCTTCAACAGTATTGAACTTCTTGTTCCTGTATTCAAACGATCTCTTGTTATTCATATATGAGCAGAAAAAGTTAACATTCCAAAAACCGGTTAATACTTGCACTGGTTTTGAAGATTCATGGGCTGACTTTCTTTATTTCAATGCAATTCACTTACTTGTTATAAAGAAGATCCAGTGACAGTCTTTACGTTGATTTTGTCAGTCCTGAATCCCTTTTTCTGTTCTCGAATTGATGAAGAAAACCAACTTGTGAAGCTAATAAGCTGCCTTTTGTGTCTTATATATTTGCAGCATCATGCAAATGAGCTTTTCGCTGCTGAAAGACGAGCTCATAGTTGCAAAAGTGATGAATCAGCTAAAGTTTATTGATAATCTAGAGGATGCTTCTGTTGTTGATCAGGAGATTGAAAGATTTCCGAAGTCTTTGACTCACTTTTTTCCAGGTAGCTCTCTAAGGTTCTGAATTGCATGAAAAAGTTGAAAAATACTCCTAAAAATTTTGGGCTAGTTTGGTTCATGTTTTTGAAAACTGTTTTCTGTTCTCAAAAACAAGGATAACAAGAAAATCAGGGAGAACACCTTCGGTTCCCTAGCTTTTTTTGTTCTGAAAAACACAAAGAACATGAGCCGTTTTTAGAGAACACCATTTGGGTGTTCTTTGTGTTTTCAAAAACCGTTCTCGTGAATAGTTCTCAAAAATAGGAACCAGACAGGCCCTTTGTCGTCAAGCCTAGTTTATATTCCGTGCTTATGTTCCAACAGGTAACAGGTGTATGTTTGTAAGACCATTGCTAGCTTAATATGATATTTGAGTAAAGATTGATTCAAGACATTTTGGCTCTCCCCTTGTGGGCCAATATTCTAGTTGATTAAACGTTTTTGTCAAATGGTAATTCAATTTGAAACTATAGTTAAATCATGATTGACTATCTTGAGGACACATGTTTGAACAACTTTAAGTTTTTTTTGGCTAGTTGGTAGTTTAGCATGATTTCAAAGCTATAATGTCTGAGACTCTTTTGTCTACACATGGGTGGATATTTGAATAGCCTAAATTTTTAGGTTAGACTGTACATTTTTTTACAAGTAGCTGTTATGGCACATGTTTATATTGAGAGAGTACGGTATGGTATATTCAAGGTATAAGGGTATTTTTGTAATTTAGTTATATCCAGGGTTATTATACATACCCCTCCTATGTAACCTTATTTCCGTGATAGTGAAAGTTTGAGCCGTTGTTCCCGTGAATGTAGGCACGTTGCCGAACCACGTAATATCTGTGTTTTTTTTTCATATTTTTCTTTATTCCGATTTTATTACCATTGTTGCACGAATCACAATAGTAGCAAATGTATTAAGAAGATGCCAAAAAATAGCGTCATAAGGTATACAAGAAGTATACAAGGGGCAAAATAACAAAAAACCTACACACTCAAAAAACCAAAGCCCCTCAACCCGGGCCTAACCAATCTACAAAATCTACAAAAGAGGAAAGACCCTGGACCATGAAAACTTGAGACCAAGCCCCCCAGATTGTACAAAAAATTCAATATGGTACTAGAGCTATAGTTAACTCTTAAAACCTTTTCTCTTTATGTGGGGGTATGTGACTATATATGAGGACAGACGTTAGCATCATATGCTTATTTTGGAAAATTTACACTTAGAAAATTTTGAGGAAAATGCAAGAAGAAAGAGATTAAACGCCTGTTTGATGGAGTTTCTAGAAGTAGTTTTTTGTTTTTAAATTCTGATGAAAACGACTTTTATTTCTTCTCTGTATAATTTAAAATCTGATAAATTCAAACTAGTTTTATTGATATTTGATTTGATTTTATGTTTTATATTCTAACTACACAACAAAACAATAATTTTCTATGACAGTTTTTTTTCCTTTCTAGTATTTCCTAGAATCAAACATAGTTTTAAGTACTGAAAAGGTTGGTAGCATAACCATTCTTGTACATAGTAATTCAACCATGTTCATCCATCTCAGCTTCATCATCATCATCATCATATTCATGCCTCCTCTGTTTCCCAAAGTGCTCATACAAGCACATGATGCAAGCATCAACGTCGTTTCCGAACTTGTTCATGGCAGGAGACTGGATCAAAACCCGACACGGTTCATGGCTCCAGGTAAACATTTTCCTCCATTTTCTCAACAAAATGATCACACCATGAAACTAACAGACCTGACCTGACCTGACCTCTCCATGTTTTTTTTTCCCAGGAAAAGTCATATGTGACTGGACTAGAAGCTGCAAACAGTGTAGTGAACTTCCTGGAGGAAGGAGGTTTTGCTAAGATAATACCTGTGGAAGAAGAAGAACCCCACATTCAAGCTCTTCGAAGCCTTAACAGGAGCTTTAATCAAGTGAAAGATCAGCTGCCATGGTCTGATTACTTCCTCCCTTGATGCCCATTATTTGATCATCACCTCATCTCATATGTCAATTTGTATAGATACTAATAAATTGATCTTTATTATAGTAAAATAAATAAATAATATTTTATTATATTAGAAATTTATATTTTTGCATATTTATCTTGATTGAAAATAAATATGTAAGATCTTCGTTTGGCTGTACTTTTTTGGTGCAATACACACGAGCTTCTCACTAAGGTCTTCTTCCTGGCTTTGCTTTGTTGAGCTTGGGTTCTTTAACAAAGCCGTCTCTATCATCTTATCCTGCTTTACGTCCCGAGTGCCGCTGATTAAGATTAGTCAAAATGTCCATATACTGACTTTCCTTTTCAATTATTTTGATACTAAGCATCACATTGTAATTTTACTATAACTATATAAAGAAGTGTTCAAATATTATATAATTTATTTAATATATATATATCAAATGACTCATAAGAATAAGATTATTTTTAATATTATCCTTGACCTATTTATTTTTTAAAACAAAAATAAAAATAGGTAATGAGACCTAGTTCAAGGGTTTCTGTCCTAGTAAGGAAAATTTGTAAGGGATAATGTAAAGTGAATAAATATAGGAATATATATATATATATAATTGTACTATGGCAACCCATTTGAAAAAAAAATTGTCTTACTTTGGGAAATATTTTTGAATAAATTTATAATTTTTAAAGAAAATATAAAATACCCTTCAGCCCATCCCCTTAAAGGGGTGGTAAGGGCAAAAAACGTTTGAAGATGAAGAAATAAAAAATAATTATTTTATAAAATATATTTGATACGGATTGCATTTGTGGTAATTTTGAAAGAACAGCTCAAATATTCCATAATTAAGAATTGGCTTAAAAGGCGAAGAAGCCAATAAACAGTAAACACAAAAAGAGGAGCCTGTCATGTGGGGCCTCTTCCAGCTAGTCACAATCATACGTGTCTATATTCGACCAATCCAACGGCTCCCAAATCAGCACACATCCTCCATCCGACGGCCACAGTTTCAACCGTATGCTGTGGTGCACCGTAGGCGATCGCGACCGTGTGACTAGGAGAAGACAACTTCATATCTCTGTTTTTTTTTTTTTATCTTTCCAATTTCTGTCATTAGTTAATTAATTAATTAAACATCAACATTTATTTTATTCCGTCGGATCTCAATCGCTGTGCTTCTTCTCTGCTCCATCTCTCTCCCTCCCTCTCGCTCCTTTGCTCTGCTCTGCTCTGCTCTGTCTTGCTCTGCCTCAGATCACAGCGGGTGCGTTTCGATTCAGATCCATTCTCAACTACTGTTATTGTTCTTTTGATTTTCTTGAATTTTATTTTCTAATTTTGTTTCGGCAACTGTTATCGAGAACCAAACGTCGAACGAAATCGAGCAATAAGTTGCATTCGATAAGTTTGGTTAGTGAGAACTGGAGGGAAATGAGATGGAATGTTTGGATTTCGATCGTTTTTTGTTTTATTATTTTTTTGTTGTTTAATGTGAAAATACTTGTGCTCGGGGCCGAGCGAGTCTGATGATTGTGTTAGAAGGAGTTGAAGAGGAGCTTTTTATTTGTTTGTTTGTTTTTACTGATTTTTCAGCGAAACTGTGTGTTTTGGATGCGTTTTAAATGTTGTTGGCTGCTTTTAAGCGTAGCTTTAGTTGGGATGGTGAGGAAGGTTTTGGATTTGGAAATTATCTGATTGGTGTATAATAAACGCAAGTGAATCTTAACTTCAGGTTTAGCATTTTGTGATTATTTGAATCTGCTGAAGCTCTTTGCCACATGTTTTGGTTGATATACAGAAACGGGATTGTTTGGATGTTGATCGATCTAAGAGCCTCGGTGATGTGTTAGATGAATTGGAGCGAGCTTTTCTTTTATTTGCAGAGCTTTATTCTCAGCAGCTAAACAGTGTGTTTGGATGATTTAGTGGTTTTGATTAGTTTTCAGCTTTGGGCTTTCAAATTCCGAAATGTTAGTCTTTTTTCTTTTGGTGGTGATTTGAATCTGTTAAAGTAGATGTTGATCTGACGTGTAAGTAAGCATGGGGCAATTGTGTTAGAGTGACTTGGAGGGAATTTTTCCTCTCTCTCTCTCTTTCTCTCTCTCAGTTTCCTTAGCAGCCGAATTGTAAATTTGATGTGACAAACTTATCTTGATTATTTTCGTAACTTTATGGATTGGAAAGTAGATTTCAGGTTTTGAATTTGGAAATGTTTTGATTGATATTGATGTGATGGACCTAGTTGTGCAAATCTAATTTCTGTTGTAGCTTTTTCATTTTCAGTGAAGATTTGAATCTTTTAAAATTTTTTTGCAAGGTCTTGCTGATACTGGTTATCTTTCATTTCTGTCGATTTAGCTGAACAGAGGAATGGGGAACAAAATTTTGGATTGATGCTTGTCCATTGTCTATTTCAACTAATCTGCACTTTACGATGAAATTTTTAAGTGGTCATTGTATTATATAGTATTTCTTTCATTGATAGGCAATTTTTCTTGAACTTTTGTGTACTTTCAGGTTCAATATGGGAGTGGATCAAAACAATCATGATGCAGAGGAGGGAAGTCTGTTGGTTGGCATGGGTAAGCTGTATAGTCTGAAAATACACCCAAGCACTAGCACACATATCAACTTTATAAAGCCTGAAGCTCAACTCTAGGGATTGATGGATCAGAATGCTGTTCAAGCATGCTTGATCCTTACCCAAATCCCGAGCAGATTCAATTTTACGAGGGGCATAAATTGAGCTAGAATGACAGCTAAGATCAATGAACATGAGATGCATTATGGATTCAAGTTTTTGTTGCCTTGTCTCAATGACTCCGTAAAGTGCAAAAAAGATGTAAATATTCATAGACAGAATTAGGATGGGTGGTTGAAGTTGAGAATTAGAGTATTTTCTCGAGATATTGTCAGCCCCTTTTCTTACACTTATCATCTTTGAAATATAAGCAGGATGTAAAATTTTCATAAAGAAAAATTTAGCTCAGTTTGAATGTTGGCCACCCTGAAATGGCATATATTCCTATAACATAGGTGTGTTGTTCTGATTAAACATGTATTAATAAAAATAAGGGCAGCACTATGGGTAGTGTAGATTGAGATACCAAATAAGTGGGATGAAGGCTTTTTGATGTATGCTTGGTATCCCATGCTGCTGTTATTACTTATTATCCTGTCCAAATGCTCAAAAAGTTGTTGAGAATCTTTTCTTTAGCATTGTAGGTAGAATTAACTGCCTAATGAATAAACGATTAGGTAGTAGTCATTGCTGTATGAAAGAGGCTTTGTTGAACATGGTTGGGGTTCTATATAATATTGACTGGAATCTTCCTTTATGTGCACATCAGAGTATAGAACTGTCTCTGGAGTTGCTGGGCCATTGGTTATCCTAGAAAAAGTCAAGGTATTCCTACTTTATTGTTTTTAGTTATTCCTTTCTCATTCATATGATTTCCATCTGTTCAGAATCTACTGATTAACCATTCACTTTCTAATTCGACCAGGGACCAAAATACCAAGAGATTGTCAATATTCGTTTGGGAGATGGAACAACTGACGTGGCTTCAAGTCCTAGAAGTTGATGGTGAGAAAGCAGTTGTGCAGGTGATTACTGTTTGGGACTTTCATCATGGGCTCTTGTTCATGACACTCATGATTATACATTATTTAATGGTTTCATATTTCTTGACACCTCTCACGTTTAGTAAATAATAGTGGATACACATGCATTTTTTTTTAAGTTTATATGCTCAAAGTTTTTTGTCATATGACTTCAAGTACTTATAGACAAAGTATCTTAAGAAATTATCTGTTAGTCTCATTACATGTTCACAATGTTTTCAAACCCAGACTGGACATTGAACCAAAACAGTTACCAGTTCATAATTCAGTGGTAGGATTGATAGTCAAACTAGTGGCATATAAATATATAATTTCCATTTATTAAAGTTAAAAATAATGGTAAAGAATTAAGAATATGTGATTAAATTTTTTAATAATATTTATTTTTATATTTGATACATCAAATTAATGAAAGATAAATACAAATGTATTACTATATTAAATTTTATTAAAGGGAATAGACATAGTATTTAAATGTGAAAGGGGAAAAGAGAAAAGTAATATTTGTTATGTATTTATGTATTTTGTTATTTTAAAGATTTTAAAATTTATTATGTTTAATTTATATTATGTCCATATTTATAATTAATAATTATTAAATTATAGATTTTGATTTGCAAGATAATATAATGAAGAAGCTTCGTAGCTTTGTGGGTAAGCCTCAATTTTTTTCACTTGAAGGCTCAAGCTCTCTAGCTTGCAAATATCTTCTCCTCTCTAACTAATTCCACATCAGAAATGGATAAAAAAAATTGTGGAGGGGGCTGTGGTATGAAAAAGCATGCAAAGAATCTTTGACTTCAGAGAAAAGGCTTGTTGGGCTTGATGAGAAATGGGCTGGATGGTCTCCTCATGGAGTGATCCACATGTCGGGGAAAAAATAATAATAATGATGATGATAATGGACAAACTGTTAAGACCTGTCCCATATAGGTGGTTACCAGTTTGACTGCCAGTTCACAAATGGTTCAATTGCTAAGCATTTTGTTGGGCTGGACTGGACTAGACTGGTTGCTGGTCAATGGTCAGACTGGCCAGTCTGGTCCAATCCAGTTTTTAAAACATTGTTTTTTCATGTTGTGGCAGAGTATGCTAAGTTTTTCCTTTTTCCTTTTCCTCAGAATATGGCATATGATGCGACATGTAGAAACCTCCGGCAATCACATAACCTATTATGTTGCCTATGGTTCTTCTTGTTACAATGTTTCATAGGATTTTTTTCTTCAATTAAATACTTTACTCACCTTATGTTGTTTACCCTAGGTTTTTGAAGGACTCGAATTGACAACAAATACACAACTGTTCACGATAGGATAGATAAACTCTTTCCTCTTTCAACTTTCCCTCATCATTCAAGCAGAATATCCAGAACTTTGCAGAACTGCCTTCATAGGTTTCTGCCTAGCATGCATCCTGTAAGCATGGTTTGGTAGGTTGAGTTGGGCCATTGAAATGCAATCACCAGGTGTACTTAAGATGTGAAAAAACAAACTGCTTTACAGCATAGAAATTTTATTTATGGTATTAGCTACCAACAGGGTCCAGCTTTTTTGTTTCTCAAAAGGGAAATTTTTCCCTATCTGATCCTCCTTTTTGTACTCATATTGTTCTGTGTTTTTATTTGCTGAAAGGTCTTTAGTTGGTACTGATTGTGTTGAAATGTATTGAACATGAAACATGACGAATTCATTTTCTGACATACAGCTTCTTCGTGAAATTCTAGCATTTCTTTTGATTACTATATCTAATATCAGTTTGAGATCAACTTCTTTCTTTCTTTAGGTATTTCATACTGTCCTTTTCTTCCCATTTATGCAGGTTTTGAAAACTCCTGTCTCATTGGATATGCTTTCACAAGATTTCATTTGGTTCAGGAAACCTTACGATAATGGGCCTCCCATTTTGCCAGAGGCTTACTTGGATATTTCTGGTGAGTCTTTTAGGAGGTGGCATTATTTAACCATTAACACTCACCTCTGAACTTTAGAGTTTGCGACAGTGGCAGATCCTGTACTCTTTTTCTTGCCTTTTATCAGGGAGTTCCATCAATCCTAGTGAGAGAACATATCCTGAAGAGATGATCCAGACAGGGATTTCTACAATTGATGTCATGAATTCTATTGCCAGGGGACAGAAGATCCCTCTTTTTTCTGCTGCTGGTCTTCCTCACAATGAAATAGCTGCTCAGATATGTCGGCAGGCTGGTCTTGTAAAGAGGTTGGAGCAGTCTGGAAGTCTCCTTGAGGTATGGTAGACTAGTAGAATAACTAAGGCAAAGAACCCTGGTTTTATGAGAGGCTTATGCTTCTTAAAATTGAGATCTACTGTTTTGATTGTTTACATACTGTTTTCCCCTTTTCTACTTTGAGAAACTTTGAGCCTATCTAGTAGGTGAATAAAATCAATTTTCTGTTTTTTAAAATTAATTGCAACATTTGACATTTGCTTCATATCTATTCTCAATAACAAAGTGAAAATAACAAATTTTAGAGAACAAGTAAAAGTTGTTATCACTAATTTTTAAAATAATCGCTTTTCATTTTTTTCTTTTCACTAGACAATTGAACTCAAAATTGAACAAGACATAATGCATTTGATTCATTTGTTTATGTGCCTATTAATTTATAATTAATTTAACATAAATAATAGAGTTAATGAACTCATTACAATATTAATAATTTAATTATGAACAAATATTAATAGAATAACTCTCTATTTGTTTTCAAATATAGATTTATTTCTTGATTTTTTCCACTAGGCAAACAAGATTTTTTGTGATGGATTACAATAAGTCCAAATGGAAAACTAAAAAAAATTATTTGATGTACTTGCTTTAAAAATGACTATTAAAATTATCAGTACCTTATAGTAATTTAATAAGACTTATCCTGAATTTGATTTCGTATTTATATAAATTAAATTTATAAAATTTTATAAGATAAAAGTAACATATTGTTTTTAAAAATCAATACAAATTCTTTCATCTCAACAAGTTTTTTGTTCTATAAAACTGTTTTTTAGAACATCTTGCCAAACACTCATATTTTTTTAAAACTCTAAAGAAACTGACTTTATATTCTATTTGAGAACAATTTATAAAAACAAGCTTTTGAAAACCGGTCTTCTAAGCAGGCCCTTATCATCATGGAATATGAAATACATAACATCCTCTTGGTAATTGAATGACAAGAAAACCAAACTTTCAATGATGAGAGAAAAAAAACCCACTGTGGATTATTGAAATTAACTGAAATGGCTAAAATTAGCTGAAATGGCCCATAATGCCTTTCATGTTTACTGTAAAGTACTATCATTTCACTACTCATAATTCATGTTTTTTTGTAAAAGTAGATGTTAGATTATCATTTATTTATTTATATTTATATTTTCTTTCTTTTTATCAATTTTGCACTTCACTACGCAGGATAACGTGCTCTACTTTTAACTTGTAGGATGGAGAAGAGGACAAATTTCTTTGCCATTGTTTTTACAGGGAGTAAACATGACTGCATAGTTTTTTAAAAGGGATTTCGAGGAAATGGATCATGGAGAGAGTGACTTTATTCAACCTGGTATTTATATTAAATTAATATAGCAGTATTTATTAATAAACTCATATTCTATATGGTGGAAATTTAAAATTTAAAGCTTCAGAATTGCTACTAGTTTTGAATTGTATCTGATATGCTTTGATTTACAGGCAAATGATCCCACCATTGAACGAATCATCATCAATTGCTCTCACCACTGCTGAATATTTAAAGTATATGAATGTGGGAAACATGTTCTTGTCATACTAACAGATATGAGTTCTTATGCAGATGCTCTTCGTGAGGTAAATATTTTTCTTGCTTTTGTCCATGAAATTACTCTTAAATCCGAACTTTTTATAATTTTTTTTGATAGGCTAACAAAAAGATATATATTAAAAGCGCCAATTTAAAACATGGTGTTGCACACCATGCATACAGGGAATATACAAAAGGAGCCGCAACTTGACAAAAAGGAGTTGCATGAACTCCAAGAACAAACAAAAAACTACTATCCAAAATTAAATCATCAATAAAGTCGAATAAGCACTTTTGTTCTTGAGTTTATTCAATTAAGTACCCCATTTAATTCATCAAACTGTTGTCACTGATGCTTGTGTGTGATGCAAACTGCTCATCGCAACTGCAGGTATCTGCTGCCCGAGAAGAAGTTCCTGGAAGGCGTGGGTATCCTGGGTATATGTATACTGATCTGGCAACAATTTATGAACGCGCAGGACGTATTGAAGGACGGAAGGGTTCCATTACACAAATCCCAATTTTGACTATGCCCAATGATGGTAATTGCCAAGCATCATCCATTATTGATCGAATGGTGAGAATTTCTCGTTATAATGGCACTATACTCACTAAACCTGATTTTCAAGCAGATATAAATACATCCCACTCCTGATCTTACGGGTTATATCACTGAAGGCCAGATTTATATTGACCGACAGCTCCACAATCGACAGGTAAAAGTTATAAACCATCCTCGAGTTTTCCAGTTCATATCATTGACAGTAATTTGGCATGATGGTAAATGTGGTGTCATACATAATAATAACCTCAGAGATCGGTCTGTCAAAAGGGTTGGTCTGTCTGATATTTGGCTTCAATTCCATGCTCCCATCATAGAGTAGGATTATGTAGTAAAGGAGTTGAAGAAGCTGTGGCTTTAAATGAAAGAAACAAAGCTTATTAATCAAATGAATATTTGAATTCTGAGTACTAATTTGGTTTCAATTCAGTTGCATCAATATGAGTTCTAGCTTCTGCATCTATGTGTGATTTGCTGGCTGTGAAAGGATATTGTTTTAGGATTTGGCTCAATAACTTGACTTTAAACTAATAATTTTCGGGTCTGTTACAGATTGATCAACCTTGATCCATTCTTAAGTTCCTCAGTCAGATGCATACAGGGGGAAAAAAAAATCAGTTCTTGAAAATATACAATGATATCCTTTTGTTATATGTAATCTATAGATTGTTGTGTCCAAAAGAAAATTTGAATTCTATGCAATGAATTTGGTTCTGATTCAGTTGCATCAATATGATTTCTAGCTTCTGCATCTATCTGTAATTTGATGGCTGTGAAATGATATTGTTTTAGGATTTGGCTCAACAAGTTGACTTTTTAAACTAATAATTTTCTTGGTTTCAACCGATTGATTCTTCTTAAGTTTTTCAGTCAGACATGCATACAGAGGGAAAAAAAATCAGTTCTTGAAAATATACCATGATATATTTTGTTATATGTAATCTATAGGTTGTTGTGTCTAATCAATGTTTTCTTGTTTGAATTGAACAGATTTACCCACCGATCAATGTCCTCCCATCACTGTCTCGTTTAATGAAGGTAACCTTCCTTATTGCTTAAACCATAAGGCTCCATTTGGAAAACCCGGAAAGTACTAGGGAAAGGAAAAAAAAATGCTAAGAAAAATGATTTTCTCATGTTTAGTTCCACAATGGAAAATATAAAAGAAAAATCGAGTATAATCAAAATTTCTCAAAACTTTATATATTTTTAAATTTCTTAGTTCTTATATAATAGAGAAACAAATAAACTGAGTTTGAATTAACATATATAATTAATTTACAAGCTTTTTAAACTTATTTTTAATTCTCCTCCCTCTTTTCCTTTCTATTTTATTTTCTTAGTATTTTTCGGGTTCCAAACGGAGCCTAAGCTTGGGTCTCTTGAAATACACTCAGTTTTTTCCATGCAAGTTCTTCCAAGTGTAATATGTTGGTAAATCCTGCAGAGTGCTATCGGTGAGGGGATGACCCGTAGGGATCATGCTGATGTATCCAATCAGGTAGAGTATTATTTGATGCTTTGGCTGAGTTTACCGTCTCTTTAAGCACTTCCTAATTAATCATATCTAAAATTCTTTTATTCAGCTCTATGCAAATTATGCTATCGGGAAGGATGTTCAAGCAATGAAAGCCGTGGTTGGAGAAGAAGCACTTTCATCCGAGGATCTGGTAAATCTCACTCTTATAAACAATGATCATTTCATTTGAAATGAAACCTTAGGGCCAAACAGTTCTTGAAAACTGTTCCTGTTTTTGAAATGTTTGGTTCCTGTTTTTTAAAACTGTTCCTATTGTCAAAAACAGTGATGTTCTCTGAAAATTGTTGTTATTGTCTGAATTTAGTATTTTTTATGTGTTCTTTGTGTTTTTTAGAACAAAAAGGAATTGAGAACCAAACCGTATTTTTGTTTTCCTTATTTTTGAGAATAGAAAACAATATTTAAAAACAGGAACCAAATAAGCCTAGAGTTTTGTCCCAAAATAATACTTAAAAAAAACCAATCTCATATTTTTATAAAAATAATGCTCAAACTAAGACTTAAAAAATTTAAAAGTGTAGTCACCGACTACCGTTTTAATGGGCACAATTAGCTTAGACATTTTTTCAAAACATATTAGGCTGGATATTTAAAAAAATATATTATTATTTTAGACAAAACTCCAGGCCTAATTGTTAGAAAACAGATTTTGAAAGCACAGAAAACATCATTTTGGTGTTCTTTATAAATTGTTTTTGTTATTATCTGAATTTAGTCTTGACACGTTTAGTTGCTTTTGAGAAGAGAAAACAGTTTTTAAAAAGAGGGAACCAAATTGATAAGAAAACAACTAACCATATATCCCTTGACACTGGGAAACAGCTATATCTGGAATTCCTAGACAAATTCGAAAGAAAATTCGTGGCTCAGGGTGCCTACGACACCCGCAACATCTTCCAGTCCCTTGATCTTGCATGGACGCTGCTTCGAATCTTTTCCCCGCGAGCTTCCACCGTATACCAGCAAAGACCCTCGATCGGTACTACAGTAGAGAACCCTCAAACTAGCAGCAAGAACGAACGAAGGAATGAAAGGAAGATCGATCGAACGATCGCTATTCATCGATGTCTTCTCCCCGGCTTGATCGGCATTGGCAAATGAGGTCTTATATTTGTTTTTTTTTTTTTATTTATTACTACTGCCTATATTATATAGCTTTGCTTTTTGATTGGTTCGTTGAATATATCCCTTTCCTTTCCATGCTCCGACTCTCTACCAGGCCTGAATAATAATAGAGGAAAGGGTTGGTTGTGTCCTTTTCAGCCTCGGTCCCCACAAAATAACACCAAATATTTTTTTTCCCAAGATGAGGACTTAGATAATGTAATTTTGTATTTTATTTTTTGATATTAGTGTGTTTTTACCCATATCGGAGTTTCAGGGATGAAACAGGCCTTGTAGGCAAATCATGATACCCGTCTTATTTATAATCCTATTTAAAGCATGTAATCTCATAGCTTGGATTTTGCTTATTATTATTGGGAAAACAGAGGCTGTTCCTTGTTTCAAATGCTTAGTAGTTGTTGTTTGTTTGTTATTCATTTTCCTCTTCCTATGAAACCTTTTTGACCTATGTTATGGGATTGAAGACAAAAGAAAACCAAACTAAGAACATGTTTCTATTTTTTGAAAATAAAAAACCGTTTTCCATCTTAAAAATAATGGTGCTACTTTTTCTTTAGAAATGTAACGAGACCCGGAGAACTCTAGTTGAAAATTACATGTTGTAAATAAAATTATATTTTCGAAATCAAGGCTTAGTTTGGAATAATAATAGAGAAGAGTGGAAATTTTTTTTTGAGGAAAATAAAAAATAAGGTAGAAAAGGAAAAAAAAAATAATTCTATATATTTATTCAAACTCATTCTAATATACTTTATTATTTAAAGACTAAAATATTCTCAAAATATGTAAAATTTTGTTATAGTTTGTTCTTTTGGTCAACCAAATATGATCAGTATTTTTTTTTAATTTATGAAGTAACCAAATGAAAATATTACTAAGAACTTAGAAAATCCCTCCGCCTTTGAAGGATCATACTATGCAAATATGCTTTAAACCGGCAATCCATTACAGGTAAATACTTTCTATGCTCCAAAAGTATGACATCTATTAAAGAGGACGAGATCCCACATAATTTATCATATCATATAATTCAGGTATCACAGAACACCAAATGACGTTTTGGCGTTTTCAAAACAAGAACCAAACAGGCCCTAAATGACAACTTTTCAATTATTTTTCATTATGATCACACCTCTTCTGAAAAAAAAAACATCTAACATTCAAAATGTAAAGCTTTTGCATTAAGGTATAGCAGCAGCAGCATAAAGAATAAAACCTCCCAATGAAAGCCCATAATCACTAGCTCAAGATTATGCTCGAAATGCGGAAATGCTCTGTTCAGATTTATAAGATTTATATTATCAAGCATGAGAGGAGTTATAAGACATCATCACTCAGAGTAAATCAACAATTCTATCCTCATATATCGTAAAATAAATGTATTATGACCAATGTACATGTACATAACAAAGCGTTGTGTAGCATCCACTTTCGCCCTGTCACCCCGTCAAACCGCATTGATCTCATATTCTACAATTTGCAGCTGAAACAATAGCAATTGAACGATGTCCACAAATTCAAACATGTTAATTTGCAAAGCTTATTATATAATGCAATCAAGAAAATAGTTATAGTGGTATAAGGAAAGTTCATTAGATTATATTCACTTTTAGATAATGTTCAAGGCAAGATTAAATCAAAAGGCCATTGATGATCAACTCACATATATACTGGTTCGGTTCCTGTTTTTGAAAACTATTCTTGAGAACAGTTTTTGAAAACATAAAGAACTTCATTTTAGTGTTTTCTAAAAACTGTGCTTGTCATTTGAATTTAGTTCTTATTGCGTTCTTCGTGTTTTTAGAACAAAAATCTAGGAACAAAATGCGTTTTCTGTGTTTTTCTTGTTTTCCTTGTTTTTGACATAAAAACAATTTTCAAAAACGAAAAGGGGTGGTGTTTAGTTCCTGTTAGTTTTTCTGTTCTAAAAAACATGAAAAACACGTTTGATTCCCAGTTTTTTTTTTTTTTTTTTGAAAAACACATAAAACACTTTAAATTCACAATAAGAACAGTCTGTTTGCAATTCATCAAATTCTTTGAAAATTAATGTTGGTCATTAGTGATGCAAACCAATTTCTAAACAGCTTAGTCTGACTGGGTAACACTACTGCAGTACACAAATTGGCTGAGATCCAGAGTTACCCTGCCTTGCTGAAGGCGGTATCAAAATATCTGAACACTCCTACAAAGCAAACAAGGAGATAAATATCTAATGAGAGTTTAAGTGCCGATAAACTATTAATAATTTTTAAATTCTGCTCTACTGTGTTTTTATGGATATTCCAGAAAGTTTATTGAATTGTTAATTGTTCATATTTTTCCATCATGTTGTAATATTAATAAAAAATTTGTGCACAAGTAAAAACTCCAGAGGGTTTTGCTATCCAACTTTAATCTAGAGTCTCGAACATGTCACCATGGAATTGTTTTCCTCTTCAGAGAAGGTAGAACAAAATAGAGGATTCGGTCTTCTGAATTCAGGAATTGTTTCAGAATGATTCAATAAAAAAGGTTGGTTTATATGCCTAAAATGATTTTTGAGAACATTCAGTTGGAAAATTTGTAAAAATGGTTCAAATCATAGGTCGTGGTATCTGTTGGGCTACACTTTTATAGATCAGACCACCACCATTAATGTGTCAATATGTGTATTGCATTGGGTTGGGATTTAACTTAAGGTCAAACACCATTACCTTCAATCAAAATGCTTTGTTAAAAATAGTAGAAAGTCACAGATCTCAAATTTGTCGTGCCCCACTTAAGGTTGGACACCATTAATAAGATGGGTGGATGTGTTGAGCATTTGGTTCAATTTGAGGACAAAGATGATAATCCACATTTGTTGAATTTGACCTAAAGGTGTGGTGATGAAACCTGACATTTTGGTTCCATAGCCCATACATAGGCACCTTACTGCCTTGCATATTCATGTTACTATCAAATGCAATCATTCTCATCATAGAAGATTCAGCATCATGCATGATGGTATAAGTTACCTACCGAGCAGACTGTATAAATATACAGAGAGATATGAAGTCATCCAACTGAATCTTTCCATTCTTCTTGATCAAAGCTCTGAAAAATCAAGAAGAAAGCAAAAAGTAACTTTGCACCAGAATTTTCTGAACAGGACCTGCAGATCATAATAACTAAATATAGTTCTTATTGAGCAGTTAAAAACCAAGAGTTGTTCTAACGCTAGTTATAAACATGAATCTTTGCCATTGACATCAAACGACAAATTCTAGCTATATTTGAAAGCAAACAAGTTTGTTACCATTTTTAACAAAAAAAAAAAACCGCCTCCCATCAGATTTCATTTATTGATTTATTTACCTCACAGACTGTATAAAAGCAGAGAGTTGGCAGAATCCAATTTTCACCAATCCCTGCAACCATAAAATAAGCAACATTGGCTTCTCTTTAACAATATTCTGGGAAGGAATATCAAAGAAGAAATAAGCCAATGAAAAGCATAAAGAACCAAGATATCTGTGAAGAATTAATAAGAAAACAAGATGAGTTTACTGGACAAGGTTCTGTCTTGTCTAACATGCCTCCAAGTCTAATGAGTCCATCTGGGCAGAGTGAAATGAGCTATAAAATATATTCAACATGTCAGGTGCTAAGAATCGACGAATCCCTGTAACAAGGAACAAAAGCAATGAAAAACAGAACTGAGTTGGAAATTTTATTAATTTCTGAATTAATTTGTACAGCCTATATAACACACTATATATACACATATTTTGTACACTGAAAAGGAAGTTCCCATAACCAATTCCCTAAATTTTGGGATTTGATTATTCACTTCCCATAGCTAATTCTAGAATCAGATTATTGACCTTGATTCTTTCCTAAAATATATTATTTACATAATTTCCCACACTCCCCCTCAAGCTGGTGAATATAGATCTTCCATTCTCAGCTTGCTAATATTTTTATGAAACACATTACTTGCACAACCCTTTTGTTAGTACATCTACTAATTGATGTCTTGTAGGAACATATGGAGTACAAATTAAACCACTATCCATCTTTTCTTTGATGAAGTGTCTGGTTTATCTCTATGTGTTTTGTTCGGGTCATACCGCACCTGGACATTATGAGAAATGTCGATTATTGATTTATTATCACAATAGAGTTTCATAGGCTTACTCCATTGAACCTTCAAATCTTCCAAAATGATCTTGACCCACAACAATTCACATACTCCTGCTGCCATAGCTCTAAACTTTGCCTCTACACTTGACCGTGCTACCACATTTTGCTTCTTACTCCTCTAAGATACTATATTTCCCCCAAGAAAGGTACAATAGCCTGTAGTTGACCGCTTGTCCACCGGAGACCTCGCAAATCCGTGACGTGTATATCACAATATATGATGTTTTCTTGAATAAGATTCCCTTATTGATGTGCTTGCTTAATGAGGACTTGGTAGGTCAGCCTGTGAGATGAATTTCTTCTGATTATGCATGAATCGACCGGGATTACACTCACCGAATAAAGCATGGCTCGCCTAGTATGTGCAAGATAAATGAGTCTCCCAACAAGCTGTTGATACATTTTTCGGTCCACTTTCTTCTCTCCAAGTGCTTCACTCAATCTGTGATTTTGTTCAATGGGAATTGCAACTGGTTTACTAGCCATCATACATGTTTCCGTGAGAAGATCAATAACATATTTCTGTTGAGAAATGAAAATGCCTTGCTTGGACCAAGCCACCTCAATTCCAAGGAAATACTTCAATTTTCCTAAATCTTTTATTTCAAACTCCTTGGCTAGGCACTACTTCAAGGTATTTTTCTCTTTCTCATCATTCCCTGTCACATTAATGTCATCCACATACACAATTAATGTTGTGACTCCTCCTAAAATTGAATGTTTTATGAAAAGTGTATGATCTTCCTGGCTTTCTTTGTAACCATTAGCTATCATAACCTTGACAAACCTTTCAAACCAAGCACATGAGGACTGCTTTAACCCATATAGTGCCTTCTTTAACCGACAAACCTTGTTTCCATCACTGCCATTGAACCCCGGTGGACACTACAAACTTTATTCTAACTCACCATGAAGGAAAACATTTTTTACATCATATTGTTGCAATTCCCAATCAAAATTACCAGCCAAGGATAATAAAATTCTTATTGTATTCATCTTTGCCACTGGAGCAAATGTTTCTTGATAATCCACTCCATATGTCTGAGTATACCCTTTTGCAACCAGCCTGCCTTTGTAGGTCGCTCACCTGAGCCATCACCTTTAAATTTTAATACAAACACCACTTGCAACCCATTGGTTTCTTACTACTTGGTAGATCAAACTAACCACCCAAGTTTCATTCTGTAATGCATCCATTTCATCTCTATAGCAAGCTCCCCATTCTCTCTTTGATAATGCTTCGTACAATGAGTCAGGGGAATAGAATAGTGCTTAAAAGCTGAAAGGAAGCTTTTATGATTCAAGGAAAATCTGGAAAGACACAGCGCGCATAATGGTTAGAGTGGCCTTTTGGCGATTCACGGGTTCCTTTTCTCTCAAAGCTATAGGTAGATAATGATCAAGAATAGGAGTCGAGTTATGTTCAAGAATTGTT
>JAEQBH010008298.1:0-77773 GCA_016808115.1 Tetrastigma voinierianum | reverse complement strand
GGGATCATTATTTCGTGCATGCCGTGGGGTGTTCGAGGACTGGCCACTGTGAGGCCGTTGAGAAGAAAGCCGACATGGCTTGGTAGATACTTTTTGTATAACATGCTAAAATTAAATCTTAATATATGTTTGTATTATGATATAATTAACTCGAACTATTGTAATATAGTTGGTTTAAATGTTTGGTGAGTATGATGTGTAGGCCAATGTGGCCATTTTTACTCATGTATGGGTCTCATGACAGACAATGTGAATTCAAGAAAGATACATTTCAACTGGTCTCTAGATTTGGGAAGGCCACACTTTGGTATTAGAGCTTAGGTATACGGCTACCTAGGATTTGATGGCAAAGGGTTAACCACATCCATCAGGCATTTTGATGAATTAATTTAGAATAGGCTGGTTATGTGCTTCAGATGTCATGAATAGCACATAGGAAAAATAATGTAGAGAAAATTTTTTTTTCTTCTGAAAGTTTTACAGAATGTAAAACAGGAAAAATAAATAAATAAATAAATTATAATAAATTGCCTGGTTCACCAAGATATGGAAAAATTCTGTGATCTGTAGTTGAGTAAAATGTATGAAAACAAAAAGAAAAACAAAATTTATGCTATGAATTGCTGGGCTACTGCCCATTTTGGTTGGGTCACGAGCAATAGATTGTATCGCGACGACGCGTTAATGCACGCTGGCTAGGGCGTGATGGCGCCGCACATCGACCGTGCCAGCTGCGTTACCACGGTGCCGCAGAAGGCGCCACGCCACAGCGCTGCGCGCGCACGACAAATGCCATCGTTACGCATACACCGCCGCCTGGGCGCTACGTAAGAGGCGCGGCGCTACGCGACGAAGCATCGGGGTGTGTCAAAGGAGCACAATTGTTTGTATCGCGGACAAGAGGGCGGCCTTGTAGCCGGATACGGGCCAAGGCGGCGCAGAAGCTGTAATACGCGCACCAGTTTCGACACGGCGCAGAGCGCCGCGACACGAAGCGCAACTTCACGGCGCTGCTAGCGCGCCGCGCGTGGACTTGAGTCGCGCGACACAATTCAGATTGCGACCGGGAGGGGCTGCGACACGGCGCGACAACGTGCGGCGACATGGCAGGAGGCGCCTGCGACACGGCGCCGAGGGGCCACGATATGGCGCCTAGTGCCCCACGACACGGCGCCCAGTGCACGACGTGCTCGCGGCGGCCTGGGAGCAATGCATGGTTAGCGTGGCGCATGTACCGGGTTCCCGTGTGCTCACCGTGCACCCAACCTGGGCCACCCGGGCGTGTTTACAATCACCGCCGAGCACCGCTCACGACATCGCTCGGTTTTAAAAAATAAAAAATAAAAAAAATAAAATAAAATAAGATGAAATAAAATAAAAAAAATTTTGTGTATGATTTAAAATATGAAATGTTTGTCTTGCATTACCTATGAATGCATTGGTTATGATAAGAATTTTCTATGTTAATAGTGTCTCTAATGTTTACACCTTTAGAGATGCCAGATTAAAACTTAACTCGCCATTTGACATGTGTAGATGGCTAATGCGAGAGGATGTAGAGGTCGTCTGGCAGGTGCAGCCAGCACCACCAGATTCACCGCAGTCTTGGGTCATCGAATACGGCCACGCCATTGCACAGCTAGTAGGTGTAGCCAGGAGGTCCGACTTCCAGAGGTTCAAGGCACATCATCCTCCGATATTCATGGGAGGACCCAATGGTAAGTGCAATCACTGTCTGCGAGGTCGAAGGGATCGGGAGGCTATGAAGATTTACCCGATACGCCCATCAGGATCGACAACGCATTCCAGCGGGAGGACGAGGCCCAAGTGTGTGGAATCAAGGATCCCAGTCCGGCGGCACACATGGGCAGAGTTCCGTGGTTGCTCGCGCAAGTATTTTCCGACACTCGCAAACATGCTAAGGCTCAGAGTTCCTAGAGCTGGGGCTAAAGGGACTAGGACCGTGATCGGTATGTGGCCGTGTCTACCAGAGTTAGCCGCTACGACGACAGGTGGGCCGCCGCACTGCCAAGGTCAGAGATTATAATAAATGATTGTCCATTCGGGCAAGATTGTAAGACTTCGCCTACAAGACATGGACTTTATACCAGACCCGCCATGACCATAGAGAGAGAGAGATCGTAGAGGATGCATCGGCGTAACGGATGCAGTAAGCAAGAGCAAGAAGGAGGGTCGGCCCGCCGGCAGCGAGGGCTTCTAGTTCACGTGGTTCCAAAGCCGCTACTATCCGGGTCGTGGACATATCAGAGTTAGCCCGCCAAGTGCAGATGTTGCTACCATCATGTTCTGACATATGAGGAGGGATTGCCCTGCAGAGACAGTGATCCGTTTTGGGACGCCCAGTCGGCGCGGACAGAAAGGATATGGTATATTCCTCCACACACCTAGCATGGATCGGAGCGCTCATCCTGTGGTACTCGCACGGCACTTTCACATGTGCAGCCAGAGGCCACTACGTGGTCGAGCAGAGGACGAGGCCCACAGACAGGACACAGAATGCAGCAAGCATGTCTATCGTCGTTATACCACCCAATGAGCCAACGCATCAGCCGCTATATTGTGGCACGTTCTGCTATCTCGCCTGATGGCAAGAGATTATTTGGATTATGCGCATCTGATCTATTTGATCTGCACTCGCCAGGGGACAGAGTCGGGCTTATAAAGCAAGGCCCAGAGGAGCCCCTCAGATGTGAGTCTCCCAGTGGATTTTCACATGAGATGTGGATGATATGTCAAGGTTGCGAAGCTGAGATCTCTGATTCACTCACAAGGATCCGGGAGGGGTTGTGAATACGTCGAAGTCTCAATATCCCGATGGATCAATGACAAACTATAAAGTCACATCGATTGTGAGAGAGAGAGGTTTACCGCCACCAGGATGGTACCTGTTGTATTTCATGGGGACAAGCATGATATTTTGCCTCAGACGGTGTATTACAAGTCCAAGGTCTGACAAATCAGGGTTACAGTTTCATCTGAGACGAGGTGAGACTCTGACAAATCTACCTCGCAGAAGTTTGCAAGTATGAGGAAGTTTTTTAGGATGAGCTACAATGATTGCCTCGCAGAGGGGTTGTAGACTTCAGACGTAGTTACACCCCCGGGTCACTGATCTGTGACTCCACAGATGGCATTGAGTTGCAGAACCCGTGAGTCCAACCATGTGGAGCACGACAAGGGGTTCATTAGACCGAGCACTCACCAGGGGCTCTGCTCTATTTGCAAAGAAGAAAGACAAGACCCTTCGAGTCAATATTTATAGCAACACAGTGGTTGCTACAGATCCCGCACTACCATTTGAGGATCGACGACGTTTGATCGCTGAGAGGAGGAAGCCCATCGCGACAGACCTTCGTGACCGTTACCACGCCTGGTGCTGGCGAGATAGATGATATCCCTAAGACAACGCTCAGACGCGCTATGAGAACTTCTTCGAAGCTTACTGGGACGTTTTCTGATCGATGAATGCGCCACAGATGGCACGACCTCATGTATATAGGGTATTCCAACCCATTTGGATCGACTGTTGTAACTTCGCGGGATGATATCTTGATCTATCTAGTCGGAGAGGGAGTATATGAAAGTCATCGAGATTGTGTTACATTTGCCGAGACCATCACCAGACGCTAAGTTCGCAAGAAGGTGAAGCCGCTTATCGAGGCGAGATTTCGGGACACGTGTCGTTCGCGCGATCGCGTGTCGCAGGACCTGCGCGTCGAGAGGCGTTGATGAGTTGGGAGAGACCGGTTAGTCTCGAGATACGAGTTTCTGGGATTACCGGTACTACAAGAGATTCATCGAGATTTCCCAATGAGGCACCTATGACGATCAATTCTAAGGAGGTCAAGTTTGATCGGGATGACTGGAGCAAGTAGAAGGTAGCATTCTAGAGTGAGAGGAGGCTTACTGGCCTTATCTTGATAGTCCCTATGTGGCAAAAAAATGTATTGTGATGCCTCGAGGGTCGAACTGGGATGTGTTTTGATGCACCTGGAGTGTAGGTAGCCTTATGGTTCCGCTGCTTGAAAAATCATGAGCACAACCACACTACCGACATGGAGTCGGGCTACCGTGAGTCTTCGCCTTCGATTTTGCGCCCACTACTTATGTGGCGCAGCGCCGAGGTACTGCACCATAAAAGTTTGAAGTATATTTTACGCAAATGGACCACAGAGGTAACGATGGATGGAGTTCCTAGAGGTCTATGACTTCGGGCCACATTAGCACCCGGTAAGGCAAATGTGGTGGCTGATGCACTCACTGTCATGGGAGCACAATAGCATACCTCAGAATGGCGAATGCTCAGATTATGGGATAGTTCGTTGGCGACAAAGAAGTGTGCCCGTGGTATGTCGGGAGTTTAGTAGCTACACCGCCCCTCGAAAGGTGAGTGATCAAACTGGTATAGATGAGATAGTGTCCATCGTGATTGGGTACAATGTGTACAGTGATTTAGGGCTGGACTATCCACACGGATGGTAGTCTTTAGTATAGAGGACGCAGAAGTCCCTAAGTCAATCATCTTGGTAGGAGATTCTCGTGGAGTTTCATTGCCTCGACGGTTATGCATCCTAGTGGGACAAAGATGTACTAGGATCTTCATTTCCAGTACTATTGGAGCGGGATGAAGAGACATCGACTTTGTTCGACGATGTCTCATGTGTCAAGGTGTTAAGGCCGAGCACCGTGGTTAACATGGCTACTTCACCATCGGAGGCCGAGGAAGTAAGCACGTTACGATGGATTTTGTGACCCACTCTGCCACGAACACCGAGGGACATGACACTTATGGGTGATAGTGGACCGGCTCATGAAGTCGCGACATTTTCTAGCCGTGCGTATGACCTTCATTGAGAGATTCGCCTATTGTATAACCAGAACGCCCATCATATGGAGTACTAGTATCCGTAGGCCTGATAGAGACCAGGCTATTTAGGCACTTTAGAGGAGTTTCCAACAATTTATGGGCAACACGGCTGACCATGAGTACAACTTTCCACGCATAGACCATCCATCAGTCAGAGAGGACCATACAAGTATTAGAGGACATGCTGCGAGCATGCATCCTTGACTTATAAGGGTGAAGCAGGAACAGCACTTGCCCCAGGAATTATAACAATGGGCTTATCGTGCAAGTATACAAGATGGCACCATATGAGGTATTGTATGGGAGGCCCTTGATCACCGATATAAGGATGTGAGGTGGGAGAGCTCCATCACTCGGGTCCCGGACTGATTCAGACACCTCCGAAGGCTGATACTTTATTAACGCCTTCTCACAAAACAAAGCCGATGTAAGAGCTATGTTGATGTACGACGTCGACCCTTAGAGTTCGAGGTTAATCACGCCTCTTGAAGGTGATCGAGAGAGTGGCCCAGTCCTAAGCGGAAGGTCATCACAGGTTCATTAGGCCCTTCGAGATACTCGAGAGGTAGCACCGAGCGACCTGGGGTTAGCTACCACCAAACATGTTAGGTGTCTATGAGGTATTTCACGTCTTCATGCTCCGGAGGTACACTCCAGATCCAGCTCATATAGTGGATTGGGGAGAGATTGAAGTTGATGCTTGAGCACCTTCGAGAAAGGGACCAAGCAGTATTGCGTACAGCCTTGGATCGTTTTATACACAAGATCGTAAGGCTTAGCTGAGAGGGTACTATGGCAAGACCGTGGAGTGGAGGAGTCACCGTGGGGAGCGCTTGAGACACACAGTGGCCACCTATCCCTTCTTATTTAGAGATGAAAGTGCAGTGGTTTAGTCATTTAATGGCAAATGACTAGTTTACATGCAGGTATAGTGCATGCTGTATATGCATGTGATTTTTGCGGATTGTACGGAATTTTAAATAAATTCTTTAAGGAGGAGAATGTAAAACCTAAGAAAAATTTACTGAAAAGGGTAAAATGGTAATTTCGATCAAAACTAAAATTTTTCTTAGATCTCGACATCAAACGACTTCACCGCTGGGAATCGCCTGCAACCAATACCACGCCGAATTTTGTCGAATTCCAAGATAGTCGGAACTTCACGTAAGCCGGTGCACCCGGTGTCAAAATGTATGACAGCCAGAGACATGTGATGTGACAAAATCTACCTACTACATGTACCCATGTGACACATGTTGCATGATTAGTGAGAGGATAGAGATAAATAGCTTAGATTAAACCATGCCAAAAAAGCCTTTTAAACAAAACAAAGATATGATGAAATTTAAGTGAAAAGAATAAAATAATAAAGACAACTTCACCTTCTTCTCCATTTGTTGGAAACAGGCAGTGAGGGGGAGAAACTAGTTTTAGTGAGAGAAAGTGGAACTTCTCTCTAGATTTCTGCTCGACCGTTGATTTCGCTTCGAGTAAGAAGCAAAAGCCCATGCTTACAAGGGCTACGCTGCGGCACCGGTTTTGTAGAGTTTCCTACTAACTCTAGCAGGTAGGGTCTTCCTGCTTGGTCTATTCTTTGGCTAAGAGCCATTTTAATGGATGAGGATTTGTTGAGGCCTGGATGGCCGTGTTTTTGGTCTCAAAATATTTGAACTCGGAGCGTAAGAAAATCCTGTTGCGGGCTGAACAAGGCCGGTATAGGTTTTACCGTTCTGACTGTGTGATTTGTGTTGTTTAAAGGATTCAAAATGAATTGCTTGAATTGTTTATTAGCCCATGTGAGCTAATTTTGATGTTATTGCTATGAATTGAATAACATGATGTGCGTGAATTAATTTATTTTAAGATACGCATGATTTATATTAAATACGAATTGTCGGTAAATAAGATAATGCATTCAGAGCAACTGGGCAATCTAGAATGGTAGTGGCAGCATGACATGAAATAAATGAAAGGAAAATGAAAACATGTGAAAGGAATTTCAAGAAGATTTTCCAAAGAATTGCCTTGGAGAGTTGTCCAACAGTTCATCTCAGCTGACCCATGACTATTTTGGAGAATTACTCAAAGAATTCACCTCGAGGGTCATCTACAAATTTTACCAAAAACTCTGGGTGAGTACATTCTTCGTAGAACAAAACCTTGTTTTGAAAATAACAGTGTTTTTCTCTACATTTGGCTTAGGCATGTGTGTGAGGAGTCGTGTGAGACTCGAGACATGGAATAAGTATATGTATATTCAAGACCACATTGCTCGAATGTGTTCGTTTCCATCAGATGTGCACTTAGTGCGGAGTAACCCATGGAAGATTATCACCATCGAGCACCGTCACCTTGTCATGGATCAAGACTCGTATAGGGTAAGGTTCGGCACGCCACAGAGGCCGTCTCACTAGAGGTCGTTTTGAGAAGAAGTTTCCATGTGGCTTTCAGATACTTTTGTATAACATGGCTAAAAATTTTAAATCTTAATATATGTTGTATTAAGAGTGATAATTAACTCTTGAACCATTGTATTATAAGTTTGTCAAATGTTTATGAGTATGATGCAGCCAATGTGGCCATTTTTTACTATGTATGGGTCTCATGACATGAGACACTACCCTGGGCTGTGTCGACAGATTACGGACACCCCGGATTGAAGTCACAAAGAACGATAGAAGGGACCAGGAGCAAATTGTAGCTCTAAGGCTCCCAAATATGGGTTTAGCAGAGTCTGCAACATTGTATGCTTATTGGTGTTGTTATGGTGTTGGCTATGTTGAGTTTCACTCACCCATATATTTATGATTGGTAAATTCTAAAGACTTGTGTAAATAATTTACTTGAAGGAAGTGTATGCAAATTGTTACCCCAGCGCCTAGAAATCACAGTGGAGTTTAAGTGTAAGAATTGATCACTGCAATGGAGCATAGGATGTAAAATGCAATAACTTGAGTTTTAGTATCCAAATTAGATGATTCTAATTGGAGACAAAACCTTAGAACCAGATTCAAAATGAGTAGCGGAACCATTACTAATTTATGGAGCAGACCCTGAAATTGAGAAAAACAAGAAGTAATCGAGTGAGCTGCTATACCGACTACTTGGCATTAAATGACATAACTCTTCAGGTTTGGGTGATCCAAATGAGATGATTCTAATCTCTACTAAAATAGACTCATAGAGCTATACTTCTGAAGGCAAAGATGAGAAAACAGGTCTATGTCCCCATAAATTTTGTAAGGCTGGAGTAGTTTTGGTAGACATCAACCCTAACCAAAACCTCTAGAATAACCTACTAATATGTGATCACATTGTATCTAATTAGAGCCGACGAGGAGGCAAGCCCGCATTGGAAGCTTCAGATTCAAGATTGGAATCAAAGTGATCACTTTTGGTTTGTTCTTTCAAACTCTCTTCATTTCTATAATATTTGGAATAATTAAATGATTTGAATTTTGAAACACTCAATATGAAAGTGCATATTGATTTGTGTTTGAAATGATTTGAGCTAAGACTGGAGACAATCTTTGAAACTAATTTGAAGCAAGAAAATCAGATGAACGTTGAAAATGTTCTATTTGCATAAATGTATATATAAGGTCACAAATTGTAATAATGATTTTAATGCCCTTAAAAGAATGTTAACCGTTAGAATTCGAAAGTTAAGGATAAATTGGTATACCAACAATATCGAACAAACGATTATCAGAGCATACCGATCCAGAGCCCAACGGATAGTATCGAGTGCCACCAACTGAGTACATATTTTTATAAAATCGTATGGCACTAACCTCGCAGCTCACGGACTGCGTTTGATTCGTTATCCTTGCAATCGAAAGCATAGGTTAAATTCAATAAGGGCTAAATGCAAAATGATAATGAGAATGAAAAGTGCATGATTTATGATCTGGAACATTATTTGGTAAATGAAATAATAGTTTGAGATGATCACTGAACAATGATTATATGAAATATATCTTTATGTATGTATTGTACCGCATTAGTATCAAGAAAGTATGAAAGCATTGTTTTATAAATGATGATCGATTTAACCAATAAAGAGAAATCGAGAATCGACGGTTAAAATTCTTAGCGTGTTTTTATCAACGCTGCTAGATATCAAGTAGAAAGTAGACCAAGATCGCGCAAAGGAGTCACCGCAAACAACGCTGGAGTATAAGTAAATGTTCGTCCATATTATCATCCAATCATGATATTTTGTAATCATTTTGCATTGAATTCAATGATATGTAAAAGTCTCATGAGAAGAAGAATATATTTTTGACTCATTTTGTTTTGATATTTATGAATGTGTTTTAAAGAGAGGTGAACTTCTAAGAATAACATTTTGTAAAGGCATTTGAAAAGGCATGGAATGCCACCTTATAAATGTGTTATTCAAGAAATGCTTATGGGCCCTATTTGAATTAAGGAATGTATATATATATATATATATATATATATATATATATATATATATATATATATTCTTTTATGTCAAAGAATGTGATAGATGATATCATAATCATGAATATTTATGTTGAAAATAATATAATTATTCATAGAAATGGGTATAAGAAATAAGTTTAAATGAATAAACCTTTAAAAGGTAAAGAGAGCTGTACGGCGCCTAAAAATTTCTACAAAATGGATTATGAGATGAGGAATCGCATTAATTTTGATATAACATGTCATAATTCCTCACTATCTAAGTTCTCGTAAGGAAGCTTGGAAAACCGCAGCCAAAGTATTTTGAACCGCGTTTATTATTAAGTTTGTTCCAAAGACTCCATATGAGCTATGGTCACAGAAGAAGCCAAGTTCACCAGCGTCGGGGATGCAAGGTGAAGTGAGACTGCGACAACCCGGGCAACCGCGAAACTTGATCCAAAACCACGAGCGATCACTAAGCGGCTGCAATAACGGCAAGTTCAGGTTTATCAACATCAATCACCGAACGACGGTCGGACTAACTCACCTATTTTATGATGCCGCGCGCGTCACGCCCTCTCGATCCGACTCGACCAGTCCAACTACAGATCAGATAACTTTAGTTGAATCACAACCATTTATCTCAGAAACACATTTCATATACTCATTTTCTTTACAGGATATTGACATCCACAAATCACATTTATATATGTGAATAAGGATCGTTTATCAACATTCATTAACATATAAAGCATGACAAATTTCAGAGGCTCCATAACTATACTTTAGTACACATTTATACATAACGACATTTCACGCTTCAAACGCCATAAACGATTTTATCGGTTCACCTTCTTATCTTTAAACCACACAGCATATCAGAAAAATAAAAACAATTTTTACAAGACTTTGCCATCTTGACGTCATGCAGCAGTTACGATATCATAAACAAGCGCGCACGGACGGAGTGGTCGCACTATAATTCAAGATCGATCGATGATTCAGCGCGCGGTCTCGTCCGCCACGATCGACGCAGATCTACGCTGAAAGCCAACGCGCTTTAAGCAATTTCAACGCTGGTAGCCTTTACTTACTTCATCAACAATGATAACACATCATATACAATAATCTTTGCTATATGCACCACTGAATTATTCAAAACATTAAACATATTTTCCAAGTTAACCTGTAATATATTAACAAAGATCCATGGTATTTGTAATATACTATCAGTTTGAAATATCTTTCATTTTGTCAAGATGAAATACAATAATTTATATTTTATGCCCATATTATTATTTTATCGTAACCTTAATCTAAGGCTAATCCACACAATTATTAATCATTTTGCCCTTAAATGAATCTAATCGTAAACTTTCGTGTGATATTCAATCATCTAGCACTCGGCCTACGGGTCATAGGCCGACAGAAAACATTTAATAATCAAGATCGTCTGTCGGAATGTTTTGACCTTCGTTATTTTTATCATTGTACACTACCGAGCACCGCCCACAGCAAACCAGATGCCACTATAACTGATTTCGCCCATGTACACCTTACCGTATAACAACTCATCCTGAACTCCAAACATGACGTTAATGACTCTATGGGCATTAATAAATGAATATCACAACATTTTATACTACAATACATTAATATTCATGATCACACACATGAACTTCAGCCACAATACAACATAGTTCATTTGAGAACCATCAATCAAACAACCATGATATTCAACAGATGATATATATTTACAATATTTCATTTTAATTGTTTCAAACCAAAAACACATTTCCCCATAAATGTCATCTCAGATTGACAACAAAGACAAACTTGAAACAATAAGAGAAGTACGAAGAATAAACCAAAAAGGTTGTCGATTCTAGTCTCTTATCCTTGGAATCTTGATCTTAGGTCAGGTTTTATCATCATCAGCGTCTAATCCATCACAAATACGTTACAATCAAAGAACAAAAATCAGCATACGCTAGCGCTTTTGGTTAGGGTTTATTTCTGTACCAACAGACCATCAAAATTTGTAACAAATATTTACATTTTCAAACCTCCGCAAGAAATGATAGTTATATGAGTCTATTGATAAACTAATCAATCCAATTAGATACCAAAACCTCAAGATATATCCTAAACAATTGAGACTACTTACTTTCAAATGTAATCAGAATGGGCCCAGCTATAAACCTCACTTGATAATTTCTGGTCGGCAATCTCAACTGAATACACTTATTTCAAGAAAATTTATTCTTCCAAATGAGTTTACCTGTAATTTAATCAATTAACTGAATGAGTAATGGCTGTTATAAACAAAACAAAATATGGATTTGGAAAATTTTGATAAAGATCTCTCATAAAACCTAACATTTCTTTATACAAAATTCCTCAAAACCAATCCTAATTAAAGAAAAAAAGGTTGCTTAATTTAACTCAAACATATATATACCGAATTATGGTTTTACCAATCCAAACGCGATCAAAGAGGGAGTTAGAGGGTCTGAAACAAGCAAATGGGTGAATCCATACCCAAACTTAGGACAAGATCCATACCTTAACTTTTTAACACTCCTCTAGCTTTCCTTCTTCCTTCCTCTTTAAGAACAAGTAGAGTCCAAAGATGACTTCTCCCCCTCTCTCAACCGTAGCCCTAGCTCCCCTTTTGCCCAAATGAGAAATGGTCTAATTTCACTAGACCAAACATGGTCTTATTCTCATCTTGTATGAGGCCTTGTTTGGCCTTCCCGCTTTTGGCCTTTTTTTTTTTTTTTTTTTTTTAAATTTTGCATTAAAGCCCTTCATTTCTATTTCATTTGCATAACAGCTTATCACATTTCTACTTTGTATATACTTTTCTTCATTTATGACCTTAGTCCATTTTGATATTTAACCAATTTAACCTTTGACCTTTGTATTAATTCTGTTTATTTTTATTTTTATTTTTCACTCTAAACCTTTATTTCTATCACTTAAAACTGATAAAATAACAAATAAATAAAATAAAAATTTAGAATAACATATAATACTATAAGGTAAAATAATAAGACAAAAAGGTTATTTTTTTTGGGATGTTACACAAGCCAAGGGCAAAGAAAATTGTGTTCAAAGAACACCCACCCTTGGTTCAGTGCCTATCAAGTTCCCGCCTGACTAGCCTTGTTGTTTACTCAGCACCAGTAGCCACTATCGATCGCATGAATCCAATGAGGATGTAGATCCAATGTACCCCGCATAGTCAAGGATATACCCTTGAGGAGGCCGAGAGGGCGTTGTAGGCCCGCACTTCATATGACTACATTGTCTACTTAAGCCGGGAGCACGAGTATGAGCGGGTGCATTTTTATCAAGGTCCAACTACCTACAAAGAATCCACATAGTCCTCAATCCAACTTTGATCGGTGCAATGAAAGACGAGATGACTTCCATGTCACATAATAAAGTGTGGAGCTTAAGAGATTTTCCGTGATGGTTTAGACCATCGGCAAATGGGTGTTCAAGACAAGTGTAATGCCAGATTGTGTAGAGATATAAAGCAAGATTAGTGGCTATGCATACCAATGAAGTAGATGATTTGTTTAAACCTTCTCTCCCATGTCCACAGACTTTCGCCACATTACTATGGCTATAAGTGGCTCATTTTGATTCTGGAGTTATCAGACTTTAATGTGAGGACAACTTTCTTGAATTGAGACTTAGTTTTCGAGAATGTTTATACGTTTCAATCCTACCGCTTTGAGGAGGTTGGTAAGTGAAAAAGATGGCCTGTAAGCCTCTAAAACCACGGCGTTTAAAGGTGCTTCGGCAATTTGCATCTCCCAAGTTTATTGAAGTTGTCACCGCTTAATAGTTTTAAGGAGAACATCGCGGGATCGCGCATATATATAAAGGTTGGGTATAAATGGCTACATTCTCGGGTTTATATGTTGATGATATTTTGCTCGCAACCATCGATACTGACTCGTCGGGTTGAGACAAAGTCGTTATTATTTAGCCATTTTGATATGAAGACTTTAGTAAAGCATATTATGTCTCGCATAAATTGTAAGACCCAGAAAATCCTAATTTTCTCAACATACAAAATCGTAATTTCACCAAAATCCCAAATTTACTCAGATTCGGATGATCTAAACCACTTCACCCGTTGAATCGTTCAATAAATTAGCTATCATCGAATTTCTGTCAATCAGATAGTCGAATTACACATCGTTTCGAGACATCTAGTATTTCCGTGTCGGAAAACGAAAACGCGAAAAATGGCTAAAAGTCACCTATAACATGCGCCACATGTTACACATAAGGCGTGAGTAGAGAGGTGGATGGAAATGGACTACGAGATAGAAGCCAAATGTCTAAAATCCAAGCTTCGTATTACTGTATTGGCATTATGTAATTCCGCTTTAATGATAATAAGACAAAAATCAGACAACGTCGTTTACCCTTATTAAAAGAAGCCAAAACGTAGTTAATGAAAAGAGATGCGTGATTAGTTTTTGCGTTTTAGTGAGAGTATCGCTTTTCTCCGTGATTTGGCGCGATCCGACCGCCTGGGAAGTTTTTTGAGCAAGAATGGAAATGTTTCACGCAGAGTCACGCGCTCCGGCTGCATGAAGCCACAAACTCCGCGGCAGGATTTATCCATTGGTTTACACTGGTTACGTTATGACGTTTCGCCTGGCATTAATCTGTTGTGCTTGATCGGGTCCTAAAACCGAATCAATTGTCAGGAATTTTTGAGCTATTCGACAACTACGAACTGCGGTGTGGACTGTGGTCTGGGTTGTGATTTATGCATTAAATCATGTATGTGGATGCAAGGAGGCCGGAAATGGCTATGAAATCGCCCAAAGCAAACCGATGATCGATGATCGTCACATAAACCCGAGGGTTTTATTGTTCAAGTGAATATGACACGAATTACCCAAAGAAATGTTTGGTTTGAGTGATTCAAGATAATGCTCGTGTTTGTTGATTAGCCCACGGAGATAATCTTTGCGTAAATGGATTGTGAAATCGTATAACATAAGCCATACTGATTAAATTTTCATAAAGATATGATGATATATTTGCATGTGTTATATAAATTGTATTGAATTGCATCATGCATTCCATATGTGTTGGGGCACCTTATAACAGATATGCATGAGGTGGTTATTGAGATGAGTGCTCTGAGGCTCAATTTACAATAATTAATACCTGAGGTGTCCATTAAGGCACACTTATGGGTACCATATAAAAATTATCAATCATTCGAGCACCAATCGAACATATATACATCGGAGGGTTGTCCACTAAATAGATTATCGAGCTCCATCCATTACTTATATCGGAGGGTTGTCCGCTGCACAAACAAACACTTTGTTTGGCAGTACTTACACTGCATTTAGGTAAAGTTTATGGTGTCAAGCACTCTTACATGGGTTACCACAGACATTCAAGTATCACGATTTGCTTGAATGTGTGTTTACATAGGAGCATTGCATATGCACTTAGGTGGAAAGTATTCATTAGTGATTCACCATTAAAGGAGCAGCTCACCTCATTTCGAGGGATATTATTTTTCTCGGGACAATAGTTGAGCGCAGGAGACGCCATCCTAGAGGTCGATAATCGAAGAAAGCCGGGTTGTGCTTTGGTGTTTTAGAATTCATATTAGAAGTTGTAAACTTTAATATAAAGTTGTATAAGATAAACTTTTAACTTTGAAATTAAGGGTATATAGTTATGTGATTTGATGAATATCGTATATACCTATGGCCATTAAATTATATCAAGTTATATTGGATTGTTAGGGGACAGGCTTCATTTGGGTAGAGCTCCTGCCGAGACTCTACCCAATTTTCGAATGTCGGGTTATTCGTATTTAGCATTCCGCTGGTCGACGGTACTGGGACCCTGGATTCAAGCCACTTCCGCTTTCGTATCAAAAGTTTGTGCATACGAATACCGTGAACCTGGTCAGCATCCATCACCACTTGTGGTTCAAGGAAGTTTAGGTATGAGATTACCAAGGAAGGCACGGACAAAACTAGAACACTGCATGCATGTGTTTTAGGTGATTGTTTGATAAATGATGTGTAATCATGTGAATGTTTGATGAATGTGTATACTATGTCGGTAAGAGACGTTGTGTGCTTGTAGTAATTAGCACATAGGAAAACAAATGATGTGTTATAAAATTTTAGGAGTTTTACAAAGGTGTAACCGGAACAAGAAAAATAAATAAAATAAATTTTCAAGAATTCTTTTGGTTTTTTTGAAATGAAAAAACAGGAGAAAATTTTCTCTGTTTGCTTAAGGTAAAACTTATGCATGAAGAAAATAAATTTTATAAATTTATTTGGTTTAGAGGTGAAGAAAATTATTTTCTAAGGTTTTACAATTTGTAAACTGAATAAAATAAATTTTTTATAAATTTATTCTAAGATTTCAAACAGAAAAATAGGTATATATTTTTTTACAGATTTAGCCGAATAAATGAAAAAATATAATGAAAAAGAAAGTATGGTGTAACTAAATGGTTACCACTGTTCATTGTAATAGAATACATCAGACGCGGACACCACAGCTTAGCCCGGGGAATAAACAGACAGGACAAAGAGGCAATGTATTGCAAACTTAAGAGGTCAAGTGAGACCAGATCGCACACCTAGGTGTATTGTGACAAAAAGGGTCGGGCAAATGTCGCGACATCGGGAAGCCAAGCCACGACACCTGCCGCGCTCCGCCCATCACGGTCGCTTATACAGCGCGACATACCGCTATGCTACCGACACGAGCGTACGCCGCGCTGCACACGCCACGACACGGTCGGGCTCGCGACATCGCTACGGCGCGCCGCGACATGTCGTTGGGCAACCGTCACACGCAGATAGCGACAAAACACGCGCGCGTACCGCTTGCGCAGGCCGGTTTGTACCGCGCACACATGGTGTACTTCGCCGCCATCCCGCATCACCTCCCGAAATACTTGACCGTTAATCACAAAATTTTCAAATTTTTTTTTTAATTAAATCAAACAAAATGAGACAAATTTTGAAAAATAAATTTTTCGAAATAATTTTTTTTTGGATAAAATTGATTCGACATGAATTAATTGTCTCGTATCGTGATTAGTCAAGTGGACATAGAATATGAACTTATATTCCGAGTATAAATAGTGTCTTGGGGTCAGGTTTATGCCTTAGAGATATCAAGATTGTATTTAACTACCATTTGAATCGTAAATGGCTAGTCGAGGACGAGACGAGGGCGTCCACGAAGTAATCGTCGCACCACCTAAAGACATCACCAGCCACCGCATTTTCCGACAGCCTTTGTAGAGGCCGAGGTATTATGCGGTAGCTATATAATAAAAGTTGGTAAAGCAGGTAGTCAGTCCCGTAACTTCCGCAGGTTTAGGCACATCATCCTCCTACATTCACTGGGGAGGAGATCCAACGTGTAAGTGCACTCATTGGTTCACGCAGATTGCAAGGTGCCGAGGCCATGTACGCCTCTAATGCGACCAGATCACTACTAGCTAGAGGGGCGAGCCCAAGTATGGTGGAAATGGGTAAGGACCTCTAGAGACCTAGAGGCTATGACATGGGCAAGAGTTTCGTGAGTCGCTCAGGTGGTACATCAAATACCGCGAGGCATGCGAAGGCTCAGAGTCTTAAAGTCAAGCAGTATAATGACTGATGCATTATGTACAGATCATGGAGTTAGCCCGATTGATAGATTGCATGGCCACAGACATGACCAAGGTTGATCGAGAATGGACTGAAGGTCCATTCAAGCGTGATTGTAGACTTCATTACTGTGATATGGACTCATTATCAGACAACCCCACACAGAAGAGAGATGTGAGATTTAACACGACGCGAGAGCCACATAAGAAGCAGATAAGAGAGTCATTTTCTTCCATCAGAAAGAGGTGAAAGCCACGAGGGTTCCAGAGTCGCAGCCCATCCCGCTGTATATGAGTTACTTATCAGCATGTGGCAGTTATCATCACTGCAGCCTGGGTACATGAGGGAGGGATCGTCTGCAGACGTGGATCCCCAAGGTTTTGGGACAAATAGCAGAAACGCCGCGGTAGACAGAGAGGATAAAGACGCTCCTCCACAAGACGGTATAGGCCAAAGGAGCCACTCCCCCGAGCTACACTGCACTCTGCTTCACAAAGCCCGAGAGGCCAGTCAGGCCGAGGCAGAGGACGAGGCCCACAAGCAGTGGACATCGGGTTCAGGGGCGGTCTACGCTTATCACACCACAGTTGAGTTCAGACACAAGAGCATGTGTGCCATATCTCGCCTATGGGCAAGAGGTTATTTGATTCTAAGGCTTCGTGACCATTCATCAGCCGGACTGGGCCAGATAGAGTCGGGCTGTAGGTCGAGACCTTAGAGGTTTTTGTATGTGAGTTCTCCCTGTGGGATTAGGCTTGGTAATAGGATGATTTGTCGTGGGCTGCGAGTTGAGATCTCGACTACCACGTTGACCCGAGGATCATGGACAGTCGCAGCCTGTCATCCCGGGATGCAGATCAATGATACCACAGGTCGCTATTGATTGTGAGCCGCAGGAGGGCTACCGCCTACACGTAGGACGGTACTGTGGTATCAGGACAGCACACATTTTGCCCCGCATAGCTTACGTGTCAGATAGTTAGCTGCCAAGGTAGCCAGCCTACCCCTAGAGATATGACACTCAGACTTAGAGCCACTTTCGAGTAGTGTGCGAATATGTGATGTTTTTCCGTGATGAACTACCGGGACTACCTCCACGTAGCTGGGACTATCGACCACACCTGGTACTTCACCATCTCTATGACCCGCACAGATGGGCACCATTGAGTTATGGAACTCAGAGTCCGGGCCACAGGAGCCCATCGGATAAGGGTCCATTGTGATCAAGCAATTTACCAATGGGCGCTCCGCTCTATTTATAAGAAGAAGGACAAGACCTTCACTGCAACATTATCGGCATTGAACAAGGTTACGTATCAAGAAACCGTACCCATTACCGAGGATGAAGATTTATTCATTAAGTCGAGGAGCGAGTCTACTCCAAGATACACTTTGATCGTTACCACATCTACTGAGGGTTAGGGAGATAGATATCCCTAAGACAGAGTTTAGGATGCGTTATGGGCACTTTGAGTTTACGGTGATGCCCTTTGGATTTACGAATGCGCTAGCAGCATTCATGGATCTCATGCATAAGGTATTCCAACCCTATTTAGATCGCTTGTCGTACCAGATGACATTCGATCTACTCCCAAATGAGGGAGCATGAGTATCATTGAGGATCATTACGTTTGTCGAGAGACTATCGGGCAGAATGCCAAGTTCGCAAGTGCGTAGTTTTGGGCCACCGAGGGGTGATTTTGGGATACGGCGTCACATCGAGGTCACCACCCGCAGAAGGTCAGAGGTCAGAATGAGTCGTGGGAGACCGGTTAGTCTTCAAAGATAATGAGTTTCTCGGGATTGGCTAGGATTACAGAGATTCACAGATCTCTCCCTGATAGCAAAGACTTATGACAAGAAGGTTGACCCAAGGAGATCAAGTTTGATCACACCACAAGAGGAGGCATTCCAGAGTTGAAGAGGAGACTTACTTGTGCTCCTATCTGATAGTCCCGACAGGCAAGGGCACACGTTGTGGCTCAGGATGCCTCGAGGGCCGAACCGGGATGGGCCTTGATGTCCTGAGAGGTAGCAGCTTATGGTTCTGGCCATAAGGCACTAACCACACGACATGGAGTTGGCGGCCGTAGCTCCGCCTAAGATTTGGCGCCACTACTTATATCGGTATGAGTTCGAGGTGTACTTTGCACTATAAAAGTCTCAAGTATATTTTCACGCACGGACCTCAATAAGGAGGCAACGCAGATGGGATGGAGTTCCTAGAGGATTATGATTTACTTTTGCATACCATCCCGTAAGGCAAATGTAGTGGTCGATGCGCCTACCGAAGTCACGAGGAGTATTGGCTAAGCATGGCTTCCCGGAGTGGCGATGTCTGACTGCACAGCTGATTACAGTGATGCAGCGCAATGTAGTTACGCTTGGGGAGTTTAGTGGCACCAGCCTCGCATGCAGTGATTGAGTCCCGGCAAGACGAGATAGTGTCCATCAAAGGACTTCCGGTACAAGCCAGTACAGTGACGAGGGTCGGAATCGCCCATTACGATGGTGGTCTTGATGAGGATTCGGCAGTGTCCCCGTCCACCGGTCGAGAGTGAGATTGCAGTTTCATCGCTTCTCGACGGCCGCTCATCCGTGTGGCACTAAGATGTACCGTGATCTTCGCCGCCAAAGACACGTGGAGCGATGGAAGAGACACGCAGGGAACTTTCAGCGCGATAACGCTTCACGTGTCGCTACAGTAAAGGCCGAGCACCGGGGCAAGCCATCGGGCCGCCAACATTAGCGCAGCCGAAAAGCGGAGTTATCGTCATGATGGACTTTGTGACCCACTTGCCACGACGCAAAGCAGGCATGACGCCGACATAGCGATATGGAATCGCCACGTCGACATTTTCAGCCGCGATGACCTTCGCCGAGAGATTCCGCCTGTATATTCGAGATAGTCCGCTAAGGTCGGAGTAACGCATCCATAGTATCGATAGGACCGACAGCGCATTTTTGGAAGAGTCGCACGCGGGTACCTAAATAATTATGAGACAAATTTTTCCACCACGTATAGATATCATCGAGAGTGACTATACTGTTAGAGAAATATGTGCGAGCATGCGCTCCTGATCGCGGCGCACCGGCATTTTCTTAGTAACGCCAAATAACAAAGCATCGGACGAGTATGCGTATGGCACCACGTGAGCATTGCATAGCGCCATGCATCACTTATGTCAACGGCGCGGCGATAGTTCATCACCGTCCTGATTTGATATCAGACACTTTCGAAGCGCGAAATTGATACGGATAACGTTTCGCCGCAGCCGCAAGAGCTATGTGTATGTACGACGCCAACTGAGCTCCAGGTCAAGATCACGCTTCTGGAAGGTGAGTTTCAAGAGAGTGGTCAGTCTTAAGCGGGAAGCACCAGATTCATCATTTGTATACCGAGAGGATAGGCACTGCTTACCTAGCTTTACCGCCAAAGATGTCAGTCCAGGTATTTCAATGATCCATGTCTATGCACCCAGATCCACTAATGGTGGATCGGGGATGGGATTGAATAATAATCGGTTGACCCGCGAGGAGGGACCACCATGGCATTTTGGATAGTCATAATCAAAGTTTTGCAACAAGACTGAGGCTAGTGAGAGAGGCTATCGCAAGACTAAGTGGAGTGGAGGAGTCAACGTGCGGGAGTGCGAGGACATCGATACGTCACCATCCTTCTTGTTTAGGAATGAAGGTACGTGGTTTAGTCGCTAAAATTTAAATCATTTAAATTACATGCATGGTATGGCACGCGCATGCATGTATTGTGTTTTGATTGTCCAGAATTTCGGGACGAAATTCCTTTAAGGATGGGAGAATGTAAGACCCGAGAAAATTCAAATTTTCAACAAGGCAAATAGTAATACCAAATCCGAAATTTATTCTTCAGATCTCGGGATGACAAACGATCACCACAATCACCGTGGAAATCTAGCTACCACGCCACTTGGTGGAATTCCGAGACAAATGAATTTACGCTATAAGATCGAAAGACGTGCAAGAAACGAAAATGCGAGGAAAGTCACCATATAACATTAATAATACGTTACACATATTATGTGAGTAGAGAGGTGATTGAACGGAATGAGATAGCATCACTAAATGTCGAAAATCCGTTATAATATAATGATTATAGAATTGTTTTAAATGATAATAAGACAAATCGTAATAAAGGTCGCCTCCTACCCTTATTAAAAGGAAGCCAAAACGTAACATAAGTGAGATAAGAGCCACTTTTAGTTTTAGTGAGAGAGTATCAAGCTTCTCTCCAGATTTGCGGGCGATCCGACCGTCGGAATTTTTCGGAGCAAGAAGGTTCGCTCGACAGAGCTTCTACGCGCTGCTCCTGGGCTTTTGCGTGAGTTTCGACAAACCCGCGGCGTATGATTTATCCTACTTGGTTTGCACTTGTTTAAGTGTTTTATGATGTTTCGCTGGGTTGAGTCTGAACTGACTTTTTACTGTCCAAACTTAACTAATTGTTAGAATTTTGAGTTATTCGACACTCCACTAATCGTGTGATGGTGTGGGCTGTCAAGGTGGGATTTATGCATTAAACGCACAGATGTGAGGCCTAAATGACTATGAAATTCGGGTTCCAAAAGTGAACCGATGATTGGATGAGGGCCGTGAACAGTGAATCAAAGGGTTTACTGCTCATGAATAGAAGTATTACCTAATTAATTTTGTGTGAAAATGTGTTCGTCAGAAAGGATTCAAGATGAATTGCTCAGGTTTATCGACAGTCTGACGGAGCTAATTTTTGGTGTAATGGATTGTGAAATTACATAGCATGTTTGTGTGATTTAAATTATGTAAATATATGCATGATAATATATTTGCATGTGTTATATAAATTGTACTGAATCGCATTATGCATTTCGCATTTGCGCCCGGGCACCCAGAAATCCATAGGAGTGAGCGATGAGTAAATATTGAGAGAGTGGTTTCTGAGGGTTGACTAATAATAATACCATCTGAGTGTCCATTACAATATCGGAGGGTAGTCCATATAAAATTCATCAACGCCTGGAGTCGGCCCAATTGATATACACTCCGAGGGTTGTCCACTAAATAGATTATTATCGAGTCAACCACATTATATATTTGATGGTTAATCCACATTTAAAACAAACACCTTTGTTTTGAAAGTAGTGTTTCATATTGTGGCGAGGCAAGTGTGAGGAGTCGTGTGACATGGGTTGGTCATTTAGACATCCAAGGTGATCACGTATTCGCTTGAATGTGTGTTTATTATTGCGAGTATCAGATACGCACTTAGGTGGAGAGAAACATTTAGTGGTGATCTCACCATCGGGCGAGCAGCCTACCCCGTCTGAGTGGATATTATTTTTCGTGCACAGGAGCAGAGAGACGTCATCCCCAGAGGCCGATATCAAGAAAGCTTCAATAAATGGCTTGTGTTTTAGAATACATGTATTAGAATGTTGTAAACTTTTAATATGTGTTGTATAAGAGTAAACTTTTTAACTCTTGAAACTATGGTATATAGTTAGTGTATTTTGATGAACATTGGTATATGGGCCCAAGTGGCCATTGGTACTATATCAAGTTATATTGGATTGTTCGGGGCTGTTTGTATTTGGGTATTCCACAAAGAGACTCGCCCAATTTTCATAGTGCCTGTTAATTCGACATTCAACAGTATTCAAAGCAATGACGGTAGTTAACTACCCCCGATTTGGGGCGTCACATAGATACTTCGCGATAGACCTAGTGGCATTCTAAGATTGTCCCAACAGACGTTTATTGAACACATCCTGAAAAGGTTCAATATGTACCATGTTTCTTCAGTAAAGTGACCACTTTAGCAGACAAGATTGTATAATGTCTAACATTGGAAAGAGATCATATGAAAGCGCCCCTTATTCTTCAATTGTGAGCGTTTAATATGCTCACATGCACACGCTGACATTGGTTTTGTTGTCGGGCGTGTTGGGTAGGTGCTCGAAAGGATCCTAGTCAAAGCCATCGAAAGCTAAGAAAGTTTTACAATTTCAGTAAAATAAGGTTCTTATGTTGATATATCGCGCACCGGCACTCTCGAAAAGGTTTCAGTGATCTGATTATACAAAAGTTATGTGGATAAAAAGTCCACTTCGTTATAACTTTATGATGGCTAAATGAGTTGTTTCGTGGAAAAGTGTCAAGTAGACACTTATAGCTTCTTCTACTGTGGAGGCAGAGTATATGGCTTGTTACAAGGTTACTTGTCATGCAATATGGTTGCAGAACTTCATTTCAGCTTGAGTTGCCCACTCCATTATTTCTAGACTGCTGAAATTGTTCTGTGATAATTCCGCAACTGTATCTTCTGAACGAGACACCTCCCGCCACGATGCAAAGCTCCTTTCGCGAAGAGGTGTCGCAGTAGTCCTCATTTCGACACACACGCCTACGACTAGTATGTTGGCAAGCCCACTAACCAATGTGACGCCCCATTTCCTGGGGGTCCCGCTGACCACCATCAACATGCGGAAAACCTATGTGTCTCATATCATGAGACCTACATGAGTAAAATGGAACACATTACACATACACATCATACTCACCAAAATATAATCAACTATATTACCATATAGTTTCAAAAGAGTTATTACATCACTCTTAATACGAACATATATTAAAATTAAAAATCTTAACATGTTTTACAAAATACATATCAAAGTCACAATCCGATTTCTTCTTAAAAGCGCCTCAGCAGCGCCATCTTCCCACTTCCCGTACTCCAGTCAATTTCTACTGCAGAGCAATGCCAAAAGAGTTGAATTCCCTGTTACGCGAAGAGCCCCACCCGGCGCCATGTAATGAACCAAACAAATTCAAGCAAATGCATGATCCCGCTTGAATATCTACATGCTCAATCCCGTCGAGTACTCACCGACTCACACATGTTATATGAAATCGTTTCTAAACAAAACTATTTGCTGAATCAGGGGCAACCCGATATAAATACGCTGACAATCTTCCCTCCAGAATTGTCACCTCCAAACAATTCATGGGCCTTCCATGCGAGAATTGTCGGACAATTTTCCTTAACACAATTTTTATAACTTCCGATAAAATTATTATTTTTAATAATTTTATAAAAGAATCGTCGTCTGACAACTCAATATTTGTCATGCACTCACACCTACCATTTTAGGATGCCCCGATGCATATAAAATGCATTATGCCATTTCCAAACAATTCATGTTAATATATATATATATATATATTATCAAGCATGTATATATTAATGTACCACATACTCAACCATGTTATTTATTCATAGCAATAACATCAAAATTAGCTCATGGGCTAATAAACAATTTTAATAAATATTATGCAAACAACACTCGCGGACACTTCGTCCCAAATCCATCAACCCGAACTATTTTAACAAATTTCAAACAAGACGCGGGCTGTCTATGATGCTTCATCAAGCATCGCCCACTTCTTGGAACCGAAATCAATGGCCATTTCCGCCTCACGACACTAAAACCACAATTTGCATGTTATTCAAATATCAAGCCATAACACACAAATATAACACACATATATAAGGCACACAAGGACCATTTTCAGTATGAGATCAGTCCGGGACTGTCCAAAATGGGTCCCGAAATTTTCAGCATGCAGTCCCAATTTTTGGGACTGACCAAACGGCCACTCACGGCCTCATGCCATCTAAACCATTTTAATGGTTCTTAAGCCGAAAATAAACCGAGTAGGAGAAGACCCCTACCTCTCGGAGTTGTCGAAACTCCACAAAAATTGTGCCCACGTTGCACTTCTCGCAGTCAGAGAGCAATTTCGCCTCTTGGCCTGCCGCCGAGTCCACTAATATTTTTGTAGAGAGAAGGTGTTCTTCTCTCTAAATCCCTTCATTTCTCTCTCTTCTTTTCTCTAAAAAATCCTCTCTTTTTCCCCACTCAAACTAAGCAGTCGCTGTCATGGAAAGATCTTCACACAGCACTGCCCACTATTCTTCATGGTGATTACACTCATCCTCTTTATCCATCTACTGATTTCCATCCACCAGAGATCACATGTCCACGTGGGCCCCACTTGGCTCTCCTAGTTTGACTAATTCTGCACCTGACACATGGCACACTGTGAGCCACTCACCTCATGCCAAGTGTCCCGCACCCTTCTCGATGCCTTGAAAAACGTGAAATTCCGACTGTCTCGAAATTCGACGAAATTCGACCTTGCAGAATTTCAGATTTTCAGGAGACAATCCAACCCGTGAAGTCCGCTTATTATTCAAGATCTAGAAAAACGATTTTGACCAAATTACCATTTACATTTAAAATTAAAATTTTCACGCTTACAACCAGCTATTATTTCAGTGGTTTCAAGAACATGTCACCTATGATAAGAGAGCCTAGACTCTTTGTTTTAGTGGGAGTTTTACCTTTCCATGCATTTTGTAAGGAAAGCCTATGTTTTTCATTATTACATGCAATATTTTGATGCCAACATTGTCTTATGATTTTGTGTCATTTTGACCAGATGAACGACAAAATTATGTTTTTTTCTATTGAATCAATATTCTTATAATTGTAATGCTTATAGATTAGTAAAGAAACATTGATTATAAGATCATGTATTTATTAATTGTACATGATTGATTATGGCTATGTAAGTCTTTTGGAAGCATTTGAGCACAGATTTGATTAGTAGCACTGATTATACACTATATATCTCTCAAGATGTTAATCAGATATGATTGGTTATGCTCAGTAAATTTTCATTGGAAAGCATTTGAGCGTGATTATGTTGTTCAAGTGGAAGAATGTTAAATTAATTTATTAATTATAATGCCATAACGTATTACAAATTTTAATTATGAAGTTGTGCATGTTAATTATAGGTCATTTATGATGGTTTAATATTAGCTAGCTATGAACCCATGGTTCATTTTCGCTTGCAAGCTCATTTGACCAAAACCCAATTGTTCTCGTGATATATATATATATATATAGCAATAGAGCCTTATAATTTCATAAAGGTTTTGTAGAACACACTTTGGAGAGAAGGAAATAATCATTTCAACCCTGTTTTTCGATCTCAACTCCTTGAGCATTTGGTGAGACAAATAACAATCAATAATTACTGATCCATACCAAAGATATTTTTCACCAAAGAAAAATTAATATGCTTTGTTCAATAACACATTCTCAGAATGATTTATCGGGAAAGTACTTGATTATTGATCAATTGTTTTTTAGCTCAATAAATATTTTGATTTACAAAATAATTTTAACATCTCATTGACGTGAGAACGTCCCACAAGGTGATTGACAGCTCAAAAAATTGAAGAAAATAATTAACAGAAAAGTTCATCTGTAAAACCAGCTCACATAACCGAGTCTTGATCCAAACATTATTGATTCAAGATTGTTTCCAGGAAAATGAATATTTATACTAATTACATCATCGGCCATGGACAAATCCTAATTATCTTGGAACAATCACGATAAAATTACTAAAAATACGAAGAAAAATGAAAATGCCTATTGGTATAGAATGTGGCAAAATGAAGAAACCTGAATAAGCCATGTGGAAACTTCACACAAAGTGCGAATCACTGTAATAAAACTATTGTCCAATTCACACAACTCAAAACTAAAATAGCAAGCGAATTTGGATATAGTCACCAGATTGCTTCCATTTGCTTCCAAAGTCAAGTCTTATAATTCATAAAGTCAATATCCCTTTTGCAGCATAGAAAGTTTTGGAACAGAATCCAAAGATTCCAAAATCATCAATAACTACTGCTAGAGGCCAACAACATACAATTGGAGTAAAGGAGATAATCACCTCAAGGCATAAGGTATGAATGAGCTTCAAATGCCACTTTGAGAAGAATAAAACCACTATGTTTTGTATTCATTATTTGGTGCAAATATTGTATTGATGTGGTATCAAATGCTGCATTTGAAGGTTTTGTAAAAGAACCATTACTTTGGTTAGAGGAGAACAAGTACAATACATAATACATATAGTTACAATATATAAAGCATTAACATTATGATATATAACAAATATTCAATGTCAAAATATAAACCATTTATTATTGAATTGATATTTATAAGCTATCGTTACACACTTGTGTAGTATGGCCAAGCCGGATAGTGGAGAGTGTGCCAAGGAGAGAATGTGTCAATAAAAGCGACGAGTCTATGGGGCCGTTATGTTGGCAGGCACATACGATGAGGGGTTTTAGCGCTCTAAGGCGAGCGCATGGGTATGTGAGTAGGACACCTTGGGAGACAAGATAGATATACTTAGAGGAGTGAGTTGAGCTTATCAGTAATCAGGGACTATGAAGGGATTCTTGGACAACCTTGCATAAACTCGTCGAAAGCTAGAGTTGCTCGGCAAAACTAGTTAGCATAGCATGATGGGCGCGCTAGTCCTCAATAGGAAGGGGGCCGAGATCAGCGCGCGAGATATACCGCGGCGTCGACGACCCGCGGTGGCATGATAAACGCACGAATGGGACACTTAGTGATAGAACCAGGGAGAGATGAGTTCCACTTGCCCCACATGCGGGCCAAGGCGACGATGAGGTCGGTAGTTAGAGCCTTAGTACTAGAAAGTGGAACCAGGCACTAAGCAAGTGGTGCCTCGAGACTTGGATCATAGGGGAGGCATCACACCTTAGCATAAGCCTTGGTCGATACAATGAGAGCAAGACAAGCACAAAGGCCTAAGAGTAGGTCGTTTTAAAGGAGTTTCATGAGACGACTGGTATGGTACATGAGCATGAGCATGATCAAGATAAATGGCCACATACGTTTCGAATGTAGTTATGAGAGGACCCTTTGTCAGAGGTAGGCGAACAAGAGCCAGATGGGCTTGATGCCAATAATGTGCACACACTGGGAAGTAAAGTGATAGACCTAAGAGGCATGTGTTGTAGAGTCAGAGCACGAGTAAGGATGAAGCGCAATGAGAGGCACGAGAGAGGTGTCGAGGCAGATTAGTGTCAGGAAGAGGCATTGTGAAGTAGAGTAGGGCTCTGGCAAGAGTGTGTGAGTGGAAGGAGCCTTGTAAGATCTAGGCACTCGACATTGATGGAGTGACTATTACAATCTTATGTTAGGGGATCAAAAGTGAGAAGGCTAGTCTAGCTTGGGCACGACAAACTAGCTTAAATGGACGCTGTTGCGCCTAACCCCACCTCCATCCGATATCTGATCACTGTGGACGCTAAACACTAACCATTTATCTAAACATTTATATACTCATTATAGATATTTAATATCCATTTAATCATATTTATATATGTGAATATGATATCACTACTTATTCACATTCATTATAAGAAGTATGCATTATATCTTTTCTAGAGAGCCTATATAACTATAATTCTTCTTTAGTACAATATTTATACAAAACGATATTTCATGCCTTCCTAAATCATATACAAAATATTTGTCAAAATTCAATTTTATCTTGAAAATCCAAATGTAAAGTACATTCAAGCAGATAAAAAAAATTAAAAATATAATCTTCTTTAGTAAAGATATTTACATCTTTTGACTTAATACAAAGTAGTCACATGATATCATGGAATGAAGTGTATACATGAGACGGAGTATTTACTATAATTTCCACACGCATTTGACGCGATGACTAGGCTGTGTGGCTTCGTTTCGCACTATCTACTCGGTACTCAAGGTGAAAGCAACCGCTAAGCATTTTCATGCTTTATGAAGTTCTGCATTTATTCTCATTTCAACAATTATACCACATCTATATACATAACAATTAACTTTTGCTATATGCATCACTTAATCATCTCAAAAACATTCAACATATTTTTCCAAACATACTACTCATGTGATCCATGCAATATTTATAAATATACAATTTTATAGTAGTTTAACATATACTTCATTTGTCTCAAATATAGAAATACAATAATTCTCATCTTTCATGCTCCCATGTTTTATTATTCTTGTCACAATTCAATTCACATAATCCACAATGATTGGTTAATCATTTTGCCCTTAAACGCCTATAACCAAACTTTTGATGCGTAGGATAATTCGACCATTTAGACCTGTCCTGATAATGCCAAACGGTATAAAAACATTTAATAATTTTATTATCCTACCGGGCTGAGAGGTTATTTTCCAGAGATTTTGTACACTACCATACTCCCGTTGGGCTATAGATCTTATGTCACTATAAACGGCCGCTCACAGCATTCGCTACATTAACGCTTATTGGTATACCAATCTATCCTTAACTCGAACATGACGGTTAAACTCTCTTAAGGGCATTAATAATTAGTCATTTACAATACCATTTTCACATTTCCACGATACAATTAACATACTTTATTATTCGCTGGAACATGGAATCTCAGCTATGCTTTGACACTACATAGTTCATTTATAAATCAACTCATCCAACACTCAAACAATTCATTTTTGGTTCAAATAGAAGACACATATACAACAATTTGACAAACATTTCCATAGATTTAACTGGTGCTCAAACCAAAAACGTAGAATTCGTAACAACAAACATTCCGCATTTGACAACAAACACAAAACTTGAAACAAGAAGAGAAGTATGAAGAACCAAAAAGATTGTCGATCTTGACTCGCTCTATGATCACGGCCCAATCAGCTTATCTCTCATCCATTACAATTACGCCACAATCGTGAGAACAAACAAAGAAAACGCGATAATGTTAGTGTTTCGTTAGGGTTGATTTGTTCAATACACCTTCACTTGTAAAATTTTTCTCAAATGAAAATGAGCCATATTTTTCCCAAACTTCAAGAAAATAATAGTTTTATGAGTCTATTTTCAAAAAGAGAATTGAATCATCCACCCTGAGTACCGAAACTCAAGATATGTCCTGGCTTCACTTTACCTAATTTACGGGTCCGGGGTCTAAATTTGAATACACTTATTTTAAGAAAATATATTCTCCTAGGTCTAGTTTACCTAGAAATTTGAATCACTAATTTGATATAAACTCAACTTATGGTCAAATACCAAACCTGCACTAATATTAATCGTAATTTGCTCAAAATGTGAGCCTACTGACGAATTTTTCGGGTCTAATAAGGTCTAAATTTGAATACACTTATTTCAAGGAAATTGTTATCCTAGAAGCTCCAGTTTTCCAAAATTTTAATCACCACTTTGATTAGTAATGCGGTTATGACAAAAACAAAACATGGGTTTGGAAAATTTGACAAAAGATCTCCCTAAAACCCCAATAACATTTTTATAACAAAAAATTCCTCAAAATCAATCATAATAAAACTTGAACTTTAACTCAAACATATATATATACTGAATTATGGTTATACCAATCCAATCACAATCAAAAGGAGTTAGGGAGGGTCTTGGCCGCGTCTGGTGAATCTACCAACCTGAGATGCGATCCATACCTTATTTTTTTTAATACTCCTAGCTTTCTTCCTTCCTTTCTCTTCAGAATGTTATCCAAAGATGGTTTCTCCTCCTCTCTCAACCGTGAGCCCTAGCTCCTTTTACCCAAATGAGAAATGATCTCATTTCAATATACCAAATTTTGTTTTACTTTATCTTATATGCCTTTGCTTCGCTTTCCCCTGGGCTTTTTTTTTTTTTTTCATTTTTATACAAAACCTTCTATTTACCATTTGCATAACAACTATTTCACCTTTCTACTTTCACATATACCCTTCTTTCATTTATGACTAATCCTCATTTGACATACTTTAATGGTCAACTTCACTCTTATTAATCTTGGCAGATGTAATCAGGTTATACCCTAAACATATTAAACCATTAGGCTTAATTTGGGGTGCACTAATCCACTATGCTAATTTACTTAAAAACTTATTGAGCACATCACTTAAATAATCAAATAAAAAATAAATAAAAGAAAAAATTTATAATAGCATATAATACTATAAGGTGTAATAAGACAAGAAGGTTATTTTTGGGATGTTACGATGCCAGCACATATAGGGCTGGAAATTGGCACAGATAGCTGGTATCAAAGTAAAGGTTTGCTAGCAAAGCCACGATTAACTTCAAGAGTAAAGAATAGAAGTAGAGAAATTCAAGATGATTCTTCTATCGTCGAGGCCTGGCGAGGAAATGGCGCCGAAGATGAGTTGGGCTGAAGATGCCGACAAGGTTTAAGAGGAACCTATGACGCATGGTTATTATGAAGGTAGATGGTCCTTAGACCAAGCACAAAGGGAAAAAGTTGCCGCTATATAATGGGTTACATCATCAAAGGGAAAGAGCTTCGCTACATGATCAAGAAGTAAGAAGGATTTGTCGCCTTGTTATAGGTTAAGGTGCATAAGACCAAGGGTATGATATGCGATATGCTAAGAGTTAAAGATAGATAACACACTTTGTAACACTTCGAAGATAATCTTAGTCATTTTCAATGTTTAGGTATTTTGCAGGTATAATGAATTTTTCTAATTTAAAATGCAAAACGTGGAACTGACAAACCCGTGAATAAGCAAGGGTAATTTGTAATTTGTCAAAATGGGATATAAATGTCAGTAAGATTATAAGATTTATGTCAAAGTGGAATATTAAATAACTTAAAAGGAGCAAATAGATAGAGATACACCAAAGTTCAATAAAAGGAAACTTAAGTCAAATTTAATGCATTATTGATCACAAATACGGCTCTTGAAATGAGACCAAATAAGACCAATTGGTCTCTTCATCGGGGTTTTTTTTTTTTGTGGAGCAAAACGTGAAGAAGAGAGGAGAAGAGAAGAAGAAGAGAAGAAGTTGTACAAGAAGAGGAAAGGTAATGAACTAGATTTTGTATGAAAATCATGTTATATGATTTACACTTCAGTATGGATGCTATGATGTTTGTATAGATATTAGTGGTTCCATTCCTAGGGGCTTAGCAAGAATGCATCCTAACCTAGATGTCTTGAAAGGTTGGTAACACCCTATTTTGTATATGATGGCATGGGGATTGTATGGATTCTCGTTTATGGTCTGAGACATGTTTCGGGTGTTAGAATTTGACGAATCTCATAAGTGATTGTTTGGATTTGGAAACCTTCTAATTCTTCTACATTTATTTACGCTAGAACCCGCTTTGGGAGCGTGGTTTCGGGCGATGTCTTGGGAGTACTAAGAGTTGGTTTGATTTCAAAAAAAAAGAAATGATCAAATTCGACAAGATCGAGGGTCCTTGCCGCTGACGAGACCTCGCCAAAGACGGAAGAAGAGCCGACGCTGCAAGGCCGCTGAAGAATGGCCCTGTGATGCCCTAAATAATGGTCCGTTGACAACCCGCTAACTCCACGGAAAACTGCGTTCCGCGTCATGAGACTCCATACATGAGTAAATGGCCACTGGGCCCATACATCAATACTTCACCAAAAATCTAACCAACTATATCAGAATAGTTCAAGGAGTTGATCATCACTTCTTAACACAAACATATATTAAAATTTAGAATCCTAACACATGTTTTACAAAAATAATCAATCAAAGCCACAATCCGACTTTCTTCTCAAAAGCGACCTTTAATGGGCGCCGTCTTCCGAACCCTCCTCAGGCTCAGCCATCAATGATCTCGATTGCAGGAGCAATGCCCAAAGAGTGATAATCTCCTACATGGGTTAATTCCCACCTAAGTGCACATGCAATGATTCAACATAAAACACATCTAAGCAAATACATGATCCACTTGAATGTCTACATGATATGGATGAGGCCGGGACCACCTCCCACTTCCTCGAGCCCGACTCCCTCACACACATGCCTAAGCCAAAGGAAAACACCGCTTTCAAACAAAAATTCTGTTCTCAGCAAACATACACTGAAGCTTCGTAAATTTATCGACAACCCTCCAAGATGAATTGTCGAAATTTTTTTGAAACAACCATGGTCACCTTCAAGATGAACCATTGATTAATCCTCCAAGGAAATTCTTCTAAAATCTTCCCTCAAATTCCTTTCTTCACAACCATTTTTCGTTTTATTTTCTTCATGTCACACCACACCTATTATTCTAAGTTGCCCCATATGAAATGCATTATGTCATTTCCAAACAATTCATGCTAATATATTTTACATGCATATATTAACAAAATTTAACTCACATACCTCATGTTATTCAATTCATAGCAATAACATCAAAATTAGTTCACATGGGCTAATAACAATCCATTCAGCTTTAACAACAGCATTTTTGATATCAAACATGCATGATATTTAATTATATGCATTAACAATTTATTTCCACTCATATCTCGAGCCATTCATTTTGCCAATAGTATGAAAGACATGATATTTTCGTCCAATCAAGCAAAACGAATTATTTTACCAGCCTCAAATTGAACAATGGGCTGCGGGCAACCCTCTCACCTAGCATCGGGTTCGAACCATGGCCATTTCCGCCCAACAACACCCAAACCATAATTTAACACAATTATAAATAAGGGAATGGCCTCGCACTGGGATCAGTCCGGGGACAGTCCAAACGGGGTCCCAAAATTTCAAACACCACCCCAAGCTGGGATCGACCAAACGCGCCTATTCATTCCCAAATCAACCAAACCATTTACAAGGCTTCCAAAACCGAAATAACCGAGTAGGTAACACTCGCCGCACGTACTAGGCCAAATGGAGAAGAAATGTCTTCTTTTGTCTCTCACTTGCCACTTGTCGGGTTTGGTCACTGGCTCATTAGATTTCCTTATCCATTTCATCCACCCCACCTTTGATTTTCCTCCACTGGGGGAGATGCCACATGTCCACATGGGCCCCACACTTGAGCTCAAGTTTACTGATTCTGCACCTGACACATGACACATTGTGAGCCACTCAAATGTTGAACAACCTCAATAGCTGCTGTTTTGAAAACAAATTCGAATGATCCCGCGTAATCCACAAAATTCAACGTGGTAGCTAGATTTCATGAGACGATTCCAATGGTGAAGTCCATTTCATCATCCGAGATCTAGAAAATTCGGATTTTAATCAAACACGCCGGCCTTTTCGCAAATTTTGATTTCGGGCTCTTACAAACGCATTTCCTCAGTTCACAGCATCGCTCACAACATGAAAAATGTTGTGTTTTCGCTTTGTTTTAAGGTTCCGCTGTTCAGGACTCATCTATTGGATCGAATGAGACTTGTAAATACGAAAACCACATGTTTGTAAGGTAAAGTAAAGGAAAAATTATACCGTACCTTGCCGCCGAGGCGAAGAGAACACCCTTATAATAAGATAGTAAGTTCCTAAATACATATAATTGTAGGAATGATTAAGACCAGATATTGAATGACATGGCACTTCGTTACGTAAGGTGCATAGTTTTGACGCGTTTCGCACTCTGCCAGTGCTACAGCACTTCGTTACGGAGCGTACATGTTCGACATACGCTTCACTTCGCTAGTGCTACGGCACTTCGCGATGCCAAGGTGCACTTATAGTACTCCCAGAGTCTCGACCGCTTCGTGACTCGCTGAAGTACGGAACTCGGGCACTGCACCTACCTTCGGAAAGTACTTATTGTGCTGTGGTCCACCATTTATATCAGTCAGTAATCCAACAATTATAAGGATAAGAATTTGAATGACAAATAAGAGTAAAGAAATGTATACTATTTTGTTCATAAAACTTACCTAGTACTTTTGTATAAGTGTAAGCTCTGTAGTACCTACGGGTACCCCTGTACAAGTATAAGTCTGTTAAAAGTATAAGTGTAAGCTTTGTAACTCCTACGGGAGATCTGAACAAGCATAATTTTGCTATAAGCACAAGTATATATCCTACGGGAGACCTGAATAAGTATAAGTCTGTTATAAGTGCAAGTAGGCATATAAGTTTATTATAATGACCATATAGCTCTAATATCCGTTATCATATCATATCAAGTATATGCTACTATAAATGAGTATGAATGCACGTGTATATATATATAGTTATATGTTCCCAATTAAGCGTAGTGAAAACTTAGCAATGCATTTTTAACTGCAGGTATAGAGGAGGACGTCTCGCGATCTTCCGACACTCATCGGGTCAAAGACATCAGTAGGGGTTCACCACATGGTAGGTTATGCGCTTGAATATGTAAAATGTAAATGTACATGGCAGGTATATGTAAATGGACTCAAGGTCAGATGTATTGATATTGTAAACAATTCACTACTGGGTGGTAGTTTTATTTTTGTATCATCGGGATATGATATTTTGATTCAATGAAAGACTAATCACCAACGCCTAAAAAGAAAGTAAAGAGTCCTAGTTCGTTCGTGCCCTTCTGTTTGTGGTGGGGACTGGCGTGACATACTTGTTACGAGATAAGAGGCAAAGAGATGGAATGCCTCATAATGGAATAAAATAAGAGTGGGTGAGTATCCACTTACAAAGTTCTAGTGGGAATCATTGCATGCATAATTAGGAGGAAAAAGCGTGATACACTATGTTATGCCCTCAAGACAAGAGTAGTTGAGAGATATGTAAATGGGAACGAAGTATGGAGTCCTATGGTGCATGATTAAACAAGAGATCTGGCTTGATGTAAGAGATAAAGTTAGGAGACTAAGAGACGGCTTATGGATACACACAAAAATGTATCGGAAAGAGTTCCTTGAAGATTGAAGTATAGATGTGCAAATCATGTTTACACAAAGATTGAAGCCTACCTTGACACTGTTCTATCAGCCTAGAGGAAAGGAGAAGCAAAAGCCATGGAAAGGGTAAAGCAAGAGATGTGGTTTAATAGGATGTTTGTTTGTGAATATAATCAACACAGCCACCAGCAGCACTAGAAGGTCAAGTTTTAAGGATTGAAAGCTATTTGAGGGTAGGATCTTCAAAGGGGAGGTCTGAACTACTATGGAGGACATAGTAGAGATGTCTTGGAGCTTGGATCTTGGTGTTTGAGTGAGTTCTCTAGATTAGGGAAAAGATGGTGATAGGAGGATCAATGAGCACCAATTCCACATGTAGTTGAAGGATGTTATGCTTTGAAGAAGAGCTTTGAACAATCAAGATGTATATAAGTTTGAATTTATGTTAGACCAGAGGGGAACTTAAGGAGAGGAGGGTATCAATCCCTCCCGCAGATATTACTGGATGGTAAGAGGCCTTTCAGAAGCAACTCAAGTAGGAAGAGTTCTATCATAGGACAAAATGGAAGGAGTTCTCGACATTTGATAGTAACTGTTTAAGGCAAGATGCATTAGATCCCAACAGCCTACGTGTTGGGCTGTATTTAAGCTAACAAAGGCCCAAGTGGTGAATATTCTGGCTACTCAGCTATCAAGAAATCGACTATGTTGTGGATTTTAGGAAGAGCCTGAGAGAAAATTGTACAATCTCTAAGAGAGTTGAGAATCTCTAAGTCCTTCAAGAGAATGGAGGTGGGCAGAAAGTGAAGTCGGATCACTCAACCATGGGGAGAGAAGATGACTTTGCGGACAAGGCAATGAAGTTTCATATGGGAGCATGGAGTGAGTATTGTCTATAGAAGAAGACCTCGAGCCCTTTGGTTGATTTCCTGGCAAGAGGAACCACGGATTCTCATGGATCAAGAATTGAAAAGTCTTATAAGAAAGCTCTCATGATCATAATTAATCAGGGTAGGTAAGAGACCTCATTGATGGTGAGTGGATAATGATCTTAGTGTCGTGTTGGATTACTATAGAGAGAAGAGATCAACAGAACCACAAGGGAAGTGGTGAACATTCGTGTGATAAGAATGTTCATGGAATTTTGGTCGTTAAAATATACAACTCCCCTATATATGTGAGAAATCAGGAAGCCTCGCTTAGAATTAAAGTTACAACAAGGAGGACCTAAGAGTGTGGGTGTACCTTTGGATCTTTGGATGTCGTTGATACTTAGTAAGAGGGAATGCATGCTAGAAGTTGAGAATAGGCTCAAGAGATAGCGCACTACTCTCATGAGTCATTAGAGTGGCAAGGTTGGTGAGACCACGTTTGTTGGATTTTCAGACATCTCTTTGGCCAATGGAGTGTCAGTTGAAGACATGGGGTTAGAGTTAGCTTAGGTGGAGATAACAGTCTGAAGAGGCGACACATGTTGCCTTACAAGGAGTGGAGGTGTAGTCTTCAAGCAAGCTAAGAAGCTCGTGAAGAAGATTTTCCAAGATCTCGTTAAATGGGCACCCCAGAAAAAGAGGAGTGTTATTAGGAGGGTGGAAGTAGAGCAAATAAATGGAGCATTACGCTCTAGATGCTTTTTGAATATAGCATACGAGTTGTCGTGTTCAAATTTTATTGAATGTCCCCTAGTTGCCTAGTGGGTATCAAGATAAAACTAATGGACAAATGAGTGGAAACAAGAAGACTTCAAGGGGTAAAGCTTAGCGAATATCTTGCACGGGGACGTACAAGGGTTTGAGTGGGGTAGAGTTTGTTACACACTTGTGCGATATGACCGAGTCGGACAATGGAGAGTGCGCTGTGTGGAGAGAATAAATACTGTGGGTGTGCGTGATTTAGAGCTCACAGGTGGGACTGTGGTCACAAGCCACATAGGGGTTTTAGCACTCTAAGGGTGAGCGCATGGGTATGTGAGTAGATAACTGGGATAAGACATATGCCTTGCAGAGCGAGTTGTCGTAGCAGAGGACCATAAAGGGGCTCCCGCCAACTCATAAGAAAACTCGGTCGAGCTGTAGTCGCTCGGCGAGCCCCATGGTGGCAGGAACCCGCCAGCGAATGAATAACAGCGCACAAATTCCTGTGATACTACAAGAATGGCAATACCAAATAATAAATATAAAATTCCGCTGGTAATTAAATTTACGTACGTAATACCGCATAACCATATTTTCATTTGGGTTGTCAGGGCGTAAATAAATTACCGACATAAAATCAATTCAGAAACCAGAAAATTCTAATTTTCGGAAAATGGTAAATGGTAATTTCGTCAAAATCAAATTTTTCTAAACTGATGATCGAAACTGACTTCACCGCTGGAATCGCCTTCGCTAAATTTAATTAACACGTCGATTTGCCAATCTCGAGATACCGAACATTTTGCGGCATCAGTGTCGAGTGCAAGAAAACGACTGTGAAAGACATTTGATGACAAAAGGCAACTAACATGTACCATGTGACACATGTTGCATACCAGCGAGATGATGGAGATGAATGGCTTAGATTAAGCCATGTGTCAAAAAGTGAAAGGAAGGGACATGGATGGAATTATTGAAAAGTTAAATGAGTATAAGACAAAAGAGCTAGTCATCTTCTCCAAAGAGAAAGCCAAAAACGTGCAAAAGAGTTTGGGTTTTGAGACTTCAGAGAGAAAGAGTTATTCTTCTTCAGATTTCCCGCTCGGACCGTTTAGCCTAGAAGTAAAGTTGTTCTACGCGCCAAGGCCACGCCAAACCCAATTTGTGAAGTTTCACAACCCAAGAGATATTAGACCTTTTCCACTTGGTTTATTCTTCGTTAAGTCACTTTATGATGGATTTGTTGTGGCCTGAATGTGCTCTCGCCTCTAAAATCTTAACCGAATGGAGAAAATCCATTAGGGTCGTGGAACAAAGGTTAACCCGCGACTTCCACTGCTCACGGAATTGTGTGTAATTTTTGTGTGTTTCTTGGGTGATTCAGCAACATGATTATATTTTTACCAGCTCATGTGAGCTAATTTCGTGTTATTGACGCGAATCAATAACATGATTGCGTGGAATTAATTATGTTAAATATATATGCATGTAAAATAGTATTAGCATGAATATTTTGGAATTGGCATAATGCATTCCATATGCAATCGGCACCCTAGAACGACATAAGTGTAAGTGCATGACACGAAAATAAAAGAAAAATGAAAACGATGTTTTTCCTCGCAAGATTCGGGCTTAGGCATGTGAGGAGCTCAAGGAGGACTCGAGAGACATGGGATTGGGCATGTAGACATTCAAGTGGTGATCATGATTCGGTTGAAGGACAGAGCTTTCATGACATGTGTACTTAAAGTGGTGAGTAACCTACGTAGAAATTATCATTACTCGGGCATTGCTCACCTTGTCGAGGATCTATTTTGAGAGAGTGTACAGAGGACTTATTTCATCACTAGAAATGCTGAAGAAATGAATGTGTCTTGACATGAATTTGTATAACATATATTAGAATTTTAAATTTTAATATATGCTTGTATTAAGAGTAATGTATTAACTCTTGAACTATGGTAATATAGTTGATGTGTTTTTTATGAGTAGGATGTAAAGGCCAATGTAGCCATTTTACTCATGTATGGGTCTCTCGACATGAAACACAGTTATTCCGCGGGTTGACGGATTGTCAACGAGACACCCTGGGATCGAGGCGTCACACAACTGGGAAATATTCCAAAATCGACTTCCAGAATTGCGGAAAAGCTGAGAAATCTAAAAAGTGGGGGACGAATATCGACAAAATTCGTAGGTATCCGCTTTCGCAATTAACAACAAAGTTCGCTGGTATTTTGTTGCGAGTTTGTAGGTAATCCGTTTAATCGCAATCACTTTATACTTCGCCTTATTCTTATTGGTAATTTGTTGTGAATATACTTTGTAGGTATTTTGCAGGATTTAGGTAATCCGCCAGAATGGGCAAACTACTTTTATAGGCAATTCATCGCATTTCATTACACTACAAAGAACTGCTGCATTTCAGAGTAATTGGTCAGAATTGGACGACCACTTTTAGGTATTCCATTATAAATTGTCGGATTAGCTACGTGGTCCTTGTCGTATTTAGTTGGTGATTTGAAAATCCATTGGTAATTGGATAGTTATTATTCACCACTTCTTTAGGTATGCCGCTTCAGATATCAGAGGTAAATATAAAATATATTTATATTTTTACTACTATAATTGGTTCTAAAACCTAATTAAAACACATTTTATGATTCTCATAAAGCAAATTTATATATAATAACTCATGCCTAATATAACACCGTATATCCCAATAACAAAAAAAAACAAGATCTAATAGGTCAAATGTATTAAAAAAAGTACTAAATATTTCAAAGTATTAAACAAAGTACCAAAATAGTTAAAAGCATTAAAGTTACATAAAAAAGTACTTAAACAACACTCATCGTGGAGATAAATTACATCATCGTAGCTAAGGATCATCACTAGATGTCTGACGCCCATTACCATGGTCATGCGAAGGCTGACTGTGCGGTACTAGTACTTGTCTACCTTAGACATTTCATATCCACACGCCTTACCGAAGAGTTGTGTTGTCTCGCAAATCCTAATCAAATCTTGATCATTAACTCGTAATAGAGCATCGAATTACCTCCGCATTTTGTCGGAGAAACATCAAATGCTGATGGTTAGAAGAGGTAGGAGCCAAAATCATAATATTGTAGCCCGTGAGCCAAGCACATAAAGCCGACCTATGTCCACACACAACATCTAGAACATATTATTTTCATCTACGTTTAATTGTTTTGTGTCAGGCTTGCTCGCATTCGAATAGCATACCAAAATACATAAAACATATTCATTTGTAGCTATCAACTAAATGAAAGATAAGACATTATGTCAAGTGATAGAATAATTTACATTAACATCTTTGATCTTTCTATTAATGAAAAATTGCCATCACCACTAGAGCGAACAAACAACTCGAGGCTGGTGGTCACCTAGTTTTCTGCGCCACATGTAGAGACAATTCAATTAAATTAAGAATTAAAGATAATTGCAAGTTGAATAAGTATAACTAATTCACAAAACCAAAAGAAGGTAAAAATCTACTTAATTAAATAAATAATAATAAAAGATAATCCAGTCATTTCCCATGTTCATAAATGGGTAGCAAATGTTTCTGTGGTGAGTTGATGGTGCACCCATCAAGAAGGGCCTTGATTTCCCAAGGTTTTTATAGTTTTGATTTGAACTTTGGGGTATTCCATTTTGTTTCCACCTCCCATGAGTCTTCGTATTACAAAATCGTGGGCTTTCTTTCCTTCAGTTTTACAGTCGTACATCATGTCTCGAGACGGCTTACTATAAACAACCATGTCGGGCTTCCATTAGTGACACGAAGGCCTCCCATCCCAAAATACATTGTTTCATGTAATATATATTAGTTGCACGTGCAGCTCCAAAATAGCTTGACAAGAAGATAAATTTAAAATTTTATTAAATGCATTAAGTAAATTGGATTAATTTCATACCAGAATTGCTTATAATACAAATTCTTAGTTTCCAAATGTATTTCCAATTGATCCCTTCCTTGTCTATCTTTTTTCTTCAAAATCTTCATAATCTTGCGTAGATGGTCCGTATGGCTCTAAACTAATAACTATAATTGAACATAAACAAAGAAGGAATAAAAAATAAAGAGGAGCACAAGATGGTAAAACCATTGTAATAGAAAATTGATCAAAACAAGGACAACATGAACAAATGGCCATATGTGAGCTATAAAAATAATTACAAGCTCATTTTATCCACTAGAGGTGCAAGTAACCATTTAAATACAAAATTTTAATATAAATTTCAATATAATATAAAATTTCTATTTTGCAGATGCACACAGTCACATTCTTAAAATTTCCTTATTTCCCTATTATTATGTTATAGTACTTGTGGTAAAGGGTTGAAAATCATAACTTTTATGAAGCTTCCTCATTATTTACATGACCATGATTCACATTGAGAATATGGACACCAGAGATGAATAAAATATTGGACTCCAATGTGGTATTGATCTCTAAAATAGATTATTGAAGCCGCCTTATCGAGAATAAAAGGAAAAATCGTAATGCTGTTTGATAAATTGTTGCTTGGTAGACACATGGATTTTCGATGTCATATTCCGATGTATGCACGTAATACCGTGAAGGAGCCGCAAACTGTGAATTAAGAAGGTGTCAGCTGGCGAATTCGTACGCTGAGCACCTATAGCTACCGCTTGTAAACCCGAATGTAGAAGGCGGAAAGGTCGGCATAGTAAATGAATGCGGTGGCAAAATCAGGTTTGTATAAACTAGAGGTGGAACTGTGTCGATGTCTCGTGATATGTGAACCAATCGAGACGTGAAGATGATCAGATAGTCCTCTATCTAGTAATGTCCCGGGATTTCTTTGTAATATAGTTTCTCATGTTGGTGCGCTTCACTTTACATGTCATTTCAAGTGTTGTTGAAAAATAAAATATCTATAGAAATGATAAAATTAAGAAAAATAGCATTATTACATATTCATGATAATTGCTAAAAATCACAATATGAAATGGACAAATATTATGAATAATAATCGATAAACACCCAATGCATATCGCATGAACAAGCATAATCCATAAATATCAAATATAGCCTTATCGTTAAGAATATGAACCATAACACGATATGATGCAAAAGAAATATAAATAAATTAATGGTAATCGCTATCAAGATTACCAGATTCAACATCTTCATATTCACTCATTTTCATCCGTCTCTTCGCTTTCCCAAGTAATGTTCTAAGAGTTCATTGTCATCTTCGCCTAAATCAACATGTTCTCCATCAAGATCATTCAATAATAAACTAGATTCATCAATGCTTCTTTGTGTATCAATGGGTTGTTCAACTACGAGTATTTGATTAACTAACTCATCTTCTTGGAATGCAATATTAGTAGTTACTGTTTTGTCAACATCTGCAAGTGATATTTGTTGTATCTCATGAATATACATGCTTATGAAATGAGAAAATAGTTTAGACAAGTGTTATGAGTAATAAGTATCCTTTTAAGTGAACGAAGAGATATTTTGTCACTTACTTCACATATGGATCAACGCCCTCTCACAATTCAAAAGAACATAAGTTCGTGCAAATTTCACTCACTATCGATAACTTCTCCTAGATTTGAACGTCCATACCTAATCGATGTTTAAATATCGAAGTGTCCCTTCAATCTAATCACCATCACCACCATCATCATTACGAGGTACTTCTACTCTTGTATACATGAGGCTCAAAATGAACAAAACATGCCTTCTACTAAGTAAGCATTGCAATCAACTTTCCACTCTTGGCCTTGTTGGTGAGCATCTTCAAAATGTTCAAGAAATCTATAACAACAAGTTTGAAAATTATACAAATTTTGCCAAATTATTCTACCAAATTATAAAATGCAGAACTTTAACCTTTCTAAAAGGATACATCCAACTATATCAGACTGATCAACGATTTTTGCCTCGTAAGGCAAGTGTATTGGAAGGTGTCTCCATTGAATCAAAGAAACCTATGGAATATACGTTATAATTTGAAAATAATATTGGAATATCTCTTTCTAATCTCTCCATATCTTCCAATTTTTAATTGTTGTTGAAGTTAAGCCTAGAAATGTTTAACTCACAAAGCTTGCCATGCATTCATTTAATGAGCTCAAGGAAAGCAATAGGAATTAACCGCTGCATAATACATGGCAATCATGGCTTCATCCCAAACAACTCAGGCTTTCTCATGTCACACACCAATATATTTGAAGCATAACCATCAGGTAATTCTAGATTTTTCACCCATTCACACAATATCGTTCATCGTTTATCCAAATATGCCTGGGAAATTTTCTCGTAGCTTCATTTTTTCCAACTCGTGCCTTCAACACAACAATTTTTAGATCTTCTCGCTTCTCGCGGTCTTTTTAGTTTTTCCTTCAACTTGCATAACTGTATTAAACACATTTTCAAAGATTCTTTATTTGAATATGTCATGATCTGGATTGTGTCTAATTAGATTCAGCCCAAGATGCGGCAAATCCCAAAAGCTTTGTTCCACCTACAAGCCTCGTAAATTGACCATTAATAACACCATAATCAATATCGCACTTTTTCAACCCTAAGTCATTATTTATTTGCTTTGGGATTTGTTCACCGGCCATTATAGGTGGTGGTGGTGCCATTTCTATTCAATTTTTAAGTAGCTTTATGGTTACGCTCAATGCATGATCAAAAGGGTGAAACTTACTGATGACTGCAAACCAAGTTGTCTTCCGACCATTAGTCAAATGCTTAGAATGTTCCATGTATATGATGGCAAGTTTGTCGGATGTACTCCAACCCGAAAGCATTGAGTATGCAGAAAATCACACAGTCCGGCATGAGTGCGTCATTTGAAAATTCTGTTTTTGCATACATCATAAGCTTCCATCAATTTCCCAAAGTTGTTTCAATCTACTATCAAAGGTCAAGGAACGTCTATCTGCTCTTAGGATTGAAAGGCCCAAGAACAATTATAGATAAGAAGAGGTAAGTCTCCTTCAGCACATCCATGGTACTAATATATGGGGTAACTATTATTGGCCACACCATGCAGCATCTTTCTCTTCTTTCTTCTTTTTTTTCGCATTTTTTTTTCTTCATGATGAATACTATTGTCTTGATTATCCAAATGGCTAAAAACCATCAGTACATAATCCCAATCTCACATTACGACTCTCTGAAGCAAATGAAGGATGTACGCTAAAATGCTTCCATGCCTCAAAATCAGATGGATGACACAGTCCCATTTTCTTGAATATGCTCATCATGTCATCCATATGCAAAACATTTTCCAAGCATACAAACTGTTGTAAATCTTCTGCCAGGAAAGTACATTTAATGACACTTTTGTGTTTCTCTGATCCCTTTTCTTTTAAACCGAGGATGGTTAGCAAAATTTACAACTGTCAATGCACTATCATCACCCCAATATATCATACAGCTTATCAAGGTAACAATCATCTTCATCAAGACCGGCTCAACTAATTTATTTGTCTATAAAATCATTAACCATTTCATATCATATGGTAACACCTCTCGTAAAACCGAATGAAATCATCATAGCATCTCCAAAAGATGCCCGACTTCATATGCAACAATCTTGTTACTGCAGTATATCTAGGAACTGTAGTGCACTCATCCAATTTTTCATCCAATTTTTCATCAATCGTGATTACATGTCATATAAAAATTTTGTGCACTGACAGTGCTTCCCTCCATGAAGTCATTCTCAAACTCAGGCCCTATAGCATCAAGAATCATTTGACAGTATGGATTCGTTGGTTCTACATCAACGACTCTGGTTAAATGGCATGTTGATTGCTCAGAGTGCATACTCTCATATGGTTCTCCATGTCTATTACACACATAATATTCTAGAACAAATCTCTTTCTAAACAAATGCACCCTAACATCATCCAATTTCAAGAATTTCCGATTATGACACTTCTTACAAAGATACCTTAATTCAGTCACATCAGATGTTCCTAACTCAAGCACGTATACATGAACACAACCCCATTAACAAAATCTGCTAATGGTGCCATCAAAGACGGTGCCTAGTATACATCCATTCACGACCCACACTCATGTTTGTTTTCTCTAAAAAAAGTCAACAACATTATGAAATTCTTAAATACAAATTAATGTCAAGTATTGTTAATATATATATATATATATATATATATATATATATATATATATATATATATATATATATATATATATATATATATATATATGTGTGTGTGTGTGTGTGTGTGTGTGTGTGTGTGTGTGTGTGTGTCAGCACCTACAAAATACCACATAATAATAATTCAAGAATCTCGGGATCTGAAAATCATAATCTCAAAATTCTAAAATATCGTATCAATTACTACAAGGATTGTTCCTTCCGTAAAATAGAGCAAAGTGGGTAATTTTCATTTATTTTGCATCATGTATTTCATTCCCTCCCCTTTATGTAGATTTAAGTTGAGGTTATAAACTTGCCTTGACTGCTTATTTGATATAAATGGGTACTCCAATACAAAGAAGAGCTATGAATGGCATTTCCATGTCAGCTATGTCTTTTTTCAAAGCAATTGGTCCAGTTAGAGGCGGTTCACTATAAGCTATTCTAAATCATTTGATAATTTATTTTCCATTTTCTTGATACTATCAGGGATATATATTAGTTATTTGATGTGAATTTCTATGGATTTTGCGTCTAGTTATAGAATTTAAGCAAATGGAACAACTAAAGATAGCAAATCACTTTGATTTTAATTTAATTAGGGTAAATAAAAGTGTTCACCTTGGTATCCATGTTAAATAGGGTTTGATAGTGTTTGCTCCATGTTAATTACTCATTCACAACATTCTTCTAAACCTGAATTACAACCTGCTACTTCCTGCACCATGCATTGTGTTAGAATCATTGATCTTTCCTAATTTGAGAATGAAGATAGAAGTAAAACATGGAAGAAAACATCCAAACCATCTATCCCCACAAAGCATCACCAGAGAAAATAAATAATAAGCCCCTGACCTGGCTGAATTCCTCCTTTTTGTGTGTAAAAGGATAGTTAAATCATTCTTGAATATCCCATAAAGTCCGAATCTAAGTGTGTCACGCACACAAATTTCCTAAGAATTTTGTGCCTACATGGGCCGAGGTTAGGGTGAGAATGGGAATTTCCAAGTTTAGTTCCTAGTAGCAAAAAAGTGTTACCTATGTTGATAAAAGGTAAGTATCCTAATGCAAGTTTTCTCACTTTTGGATGCATTAGCATCTTCATAGAGGTCCTTAAAAGGTGAAACTTTGTGTTAATGGAATTGATTCGTATCATATTAATACTTTATAATATGTCTGCAATACTGCTCATTTCGTATCGCTTAGTCAGATACATCAACTTAAAGTGGTGACACATTTATTTCATCTCCTCCCATCCGAATATGGCCCTTTCCCTAATCGCTATTTGTACTTAGTAGCTTTATCATTGATGGTATTCTTAGAAAATGGTTCTCCTTCAACAAGTTTTTCTCTTTAACAATTCATGGTTGTCTGTGTTTTTCAGATTCTCTTGGGCCCTAAAGCACCAGAATGATTCCTTTCTTCCAGGCACCCATATATATAGATACCATTCTCATTTTTTGTTGATTAAACCCTAAACAAAGTATTTAATCATTATATATGTAGATGTATACCCAATAACATAGTTTGTAGCAACTCCTTTCACCTAGTTTAGTCCCTCTTTAATCATGTATTTTTTTTAAGTACGACAGGTGATATTCCAGTCCTAGTCCTATCCAATACATAAAAGTCCGTATAATTGTGGTATAACTGTTATTTATGCATGGAAGAGCCCTTTTTAAAACTAAATAAAGAGAAAAGATCCTCTCTGAATAAATTTGGTGATAAATGACACTCCAAATTCTTTTCCTTGAAAACAATTTTTTCCTGCACCCTGTCCCTCAATGGCTTCCAGAGATGAGGGAGAATAAAGAGCTATGTTCATTTGAGCTACACAAACAAATTTGATAGATATTTTTTCTAGATTTTATAATCACAAGGTGGTGAATGTGTTGTTGCTCTCCGCCATGGACCAAAACCAAAGATCAACTATGATCAAGATTCTTTAGCTGCATTCAATGTTATGAGAACATATTGATTTTCTTTATTTATTGACAATGTCATTTTACTGAACAAGGAGAGACTTTTCCTAGTAATGTGTGTTATATGTCTGAAAGTTTCTGTTTTCCTTAGTTTACCTTATTCATACTTTTAGGTAATAGCCAGTTTGGTAATTCCAGCATCATCTAGTCCTTTGTGGCTAATTCTGTGATAAATATGCACTGTCAAATAATTAAACTGACAATTTACATTTGTGATGCAAGTAGCAAAGATGGTTTTCTTCATCCTAAACATAATCGAGGTGGACTTTTAAGACGTTCAAACCTTTCGGTGCTCCCTAATGATAACTTAATGTTATATATAGCCAGAAGAATATGGTAATTAGAAGGTTTGAAGTAGTTCCCTCCCATTGAGTGTTGCTGGTAAATACCTCTTTAGAAATGTAAGATAATGTTAGCGTCCCTCCCCCCCCCCTAAGATAATGTTAGGTTTTCTTCATCCTAAACATAATCGAGGTGGTTGGACTTTTTATGACGTTCAAACCTTTTCTGGTGCTCCCTGATGATAATCCTTAATGTTATATATAGCTTGTGAAGAATATGGTAATTAGAAGGTTTGGAAGTATGTTCCCCTCCCTATTTATGTTGTTGTAACACTTTAGAATTGTAAGATAATGTTAGCGCCCCCCTAAGATAAATAAAGGCTCTTCATCCCAACATAATCGTAGGTGGTTGACTTTGGGCGAATGCTCAAACCTTTTCTGGTGCTCCCTGATGATAATCCTTAATGTTATATATAGCTTGTGAAGAATATGGTAATTAGAAGGTTTGGAAGTATGTTCCCCTCCCTATTTATGTTGTTGTAAATACCTCTTTAGAATTGTAAGATAATGTTAGCTGCCCTCCCCTTATTTGCTTAGCAAAAATGAAGAGGCAATGTTGTCCTTCCCGTAAGACATATATGTTTCCTATCAGATAAAGAGATCACATACGATTATACCTGCTACCATTTTGCAATTTTTTTTTTAATAATCATGGGTGTTCGTAATTAACTCATGCATCTAGCTAATCTCATGGGATCCTAAGCACCCGCTGGACAACCTCTAGTAGCCGAGGGGACTTGAACTCAACTAATTATTGAAGAACAACCAAGACCGTAAATTAACCGAGCTACCTCAGATCCTACTCATTATGAGATTTTCCCCCCGTTATTAGTAGAAGAATGAGACTCATGCCACATAGCATGCTCACCAAGTCAAAAAATGGATTTGCCCTTATTTTCACTACTCGGTAATGTCCACATAGGATGTCAAAGATTTAAAAAAAAAAAAATCGAACAACTCATTTTTTGAATGGATTTCTATTTTATTTCAATTCATCTTTAAGTTCTAATTTGTGTTTGTTCTCACGCCCGAGCATTTGACCTTCGCACTTAGTGGGTACATACAATACTTAGACAACCAAATATCTACTTAGGATAACAACAATTGAACCCACCAACACACCAAGATATCTAGTCATGATTATGGAAAAAGTTTCCTAAAATATCAAGAATGATCTCCGTTTGAAATCTCTTCAAAGCTTAGAGGATGTCAACAAAACAAAGAGCCACTAGAATAAATACAATTTTTTCACTCATAAAATTTATGGCTATACACTCAAGACTCAAAGATCACTTCAAGAACAAAGAATGGTTGCCGGAAAAGCCATGAGAGTGCAAACTGGCGCTCTTATGACCAAAAACCCTAACCATGAAACTAGTCCTCACCGCTGGGCCATGCTCAAGATCATACTTTATAAAACAGACTAAAATCATATCACAAGTGAAGTTAAAGATCTTTCCACACCTTAAAATCGTAGAAGAGTTGTTATAATTTATTATACCATGCCTCGGATATTCCGAAGAAATGTCATTCTGATGGGATCAATGTTGATTAATGCATGTGTTGTTCCAATTTGACTTAAGGTAATGACAACCCCATTTGCACCGACATCACTTCAAAGATAGCCTTTCTCATCTACTCGATGAATCTCCAACTCCGCAGTGATTTTTTAAAGCGGAAGAGGTTAATGCAAAAGAAAACCAATGCATTTCAGACTGTGTTGAATCATTTATTTATCTATTGATGTGTACTATATTTCATTTGGTTTTCCTGAACTATGTCCCAGGCGTGACCAATGGAACATCAGGGAAGATATAGCGCAAAACTACTAAATGCCAAATTAATGGAATCATCTAAGATTCAATTTTACCTTAGGAGACATGTTAGCCCCTTCAAGTAAATCGATTAAATTGTACACACAAATCTTGATTGTAATGAGAACATTTTTTTTTTAGGCATTGGATTATAATGAGAGAAAATACCAAGTCTTAACTAGGATCGGGACTCAGGGACTAAGGATGCATCTTCACATTCATTTTTAACCAATTGAAATGAGTTTTCACCCAACAAGTAAACTCATAAAAACAAATGAAGAATTTGCTCTGCTTCATAATTAACACTTCACCACCCCATACTCAGATTTATTAAAATAGATAACCTAAGTCAATAATCCATTAATTTAGTTGTTACTATAAGAAATCATTTTCATGTTCTATCATATTTCATTGTTAGGCATTTGAAATCTAAATTTATATTTCAATTTAGAGTCAAGAGATGTATAACTAAAGCACAATCTACTCAAATATTTGGTGGGTGTAAGTCCAGTTGAGAAAATCAATGTTACCCAAACTTATTTACAATCAGGCACTTTGGATATAGTCTGGACACAGAATGACTTATCGGGAGCATTTCTTCGGGTTATCAAAGATGGAAAACAAAGGTTGACCATTACCACAAACTACAAACCATCATAATCAACCTCCCAAGTTATAGAAGTAACTAAAACAATATATCCCTACTCATACATTAAACCTACCATTCAAGATTTCTAAGCACCTTTCTAAATTTTGCAGTAACCAAATCTCTACTAATGCAACCTCATCCGCTTTAATGTGAAAAATGGAAGAAGCCTATTGCGTCATGGTTACTATTAATTTTTTTTCAAATTTTCCTACATTATACAAACTAATCAATACTTTAAACAATTTTCATCTCCAACATTTCCAAAAATAATATAAAACATCTATAGAACCCCTTTCTTTTCTTAAATTCACTTTTACGTTAAATGTTGTCTTCTAGAGTTTAACAATCCACCAAGGTTTCTAAACATTTCAGCTTGAATTTCAATGGCAAGTCCTTTCCATCAATGCAAAAAAAAAAAAAAACATGGAAAGAAAAGTCCAGCTTTTTCATCGCCAATACTTGTAAAAGCATGCATAACAATCAAACGTATTAAAAACCATTAAAAAGGAAAAAAAAAACGTATATTCATAATTGGCAACAGAGAAAGTAGAGCATACCCTAAACGTAGTTCACCTCGTGATTATAATGTCCATCGATTCCATGGTGTCGGCGATTTCTCACACCACCAGGTCAAATCTCACCAACATGAACCGAAACACAACTCACCACTCTACCTGGCAATAGAAAAAATCTCATTCAAATTTCCAAGTGGTTCAAGACTCCAAACCTTTCTTAGCAATTCACCAATAATTTTCTCAGTAACCAAAACAAACTAATCTAAATGGAAGCATCAAGAAGAATTTAAATGTAGGTTCGCCAAGAAACAATTCTTGTCAAGAAGAAGGAAGAGAACCTCACCAAATTGGTGTCTATGTCATGGCTATACGAAATGCGATAATGATCGGGAGGAGAGCCAAGAGAGAAGAGCGTTGTCAAAAATAAATGAATCACGATTTGAGGAGGCAGCGTCGAAATCAGGGGTTGCTAAACGTGAGGAGACTGAAGAGAAAACAAAAATTAAGAAACTGATGGAAATGAAGGGACTTCTCTTAGGGGTTGCTTGCTTTAATTTAACGCCGAAGCTATTTAAATTTTTAGCATTGCTCATTTGTTTTTAAAATTTTACGACTTATCACGAAATTTAAATAAAAGTTATGAATCAAAAAATTGAAAATATTCCTTGTTTTTTCTATTAAAAAAATTATTTTCCACCAAAAAAAAAAAAAAAAAAAACTTTATCATTTTCCAATAAAGAGAAAAGCATTAGGCACCACTTACTATTGTGGATAACATGAGAGTTTGGGACTGGGATTTATCCAACCCTGGGCCAAGCTATTTCTTTTTTAATCTCAAACTTATCTCATTTAAAAAATAAAACAAAGTAAAGGAGGATGGGAAAATTCCAAACGCCCCTGCTACATTTGGTTTGCTTATTTTTTATATATATTTTAATTCTTTAAATTATATTTCATTAAAATAAAAAATATTATGAATTTTATGTTTACTTATTGTAAACATTCTTATTATTATTATTTATATTAAAATATAAAATAAATAATAATAAACATTTAAAATATAACTCCAAAAGGGGTGACGGGCAATACCTAAACCCGCCTTCGGTCCGCCTCGACGGAGAAAATAACCCAACTGTTAAAATCCAATTATAAGCAAATCAACCGGTCCCATTAAGAACGAGCGAGGCTGCAATCAAATAATCCGCCTCAAGTGTCATCCCTACTACCATCCAATATTAAAACAACAACTAATACTTAACGCTATTAAGACTATTCGCACGGCCTAAAAAAATTTATGACCCGCAGCGTAAAAAACAAACGCCACCCAAGAGTTGGTAAAGGGTCGACCTAACCATTTTTGAAACAACCATTCGATCACAGCCAAACCCAGGTGAGCAAATCTGAGCATTTTACGATGAGCTTTTAGCCAACCCACACGCTTACGTACTCAAATGGGCCAAATAGGTCAAAATCTTATAAAAATGTTAAAAATAATTTCAAATTTTATAATTCTTAAATAAAAATAATATATAAATATATAATAATTAATATATATAAAATGATGGACAAAATATTATAATCATCTAAAACTCCGATGAAGATATTTAAAAAATCTTCAAAAATAATTAAATAAATAATGTACATGTTAAATTGTTTTTCAAGTGTAATTAAACTAAGTGGTGATTAAGGATAATCTTCAAATATTTTTAGTTCTTACGATAATCCGTAGGAATGAGAAAAATTTACCTACTTAACACTTATGTCGCAAACTCAATTTTTTTATCATGTAATCTACTCACTTAAGACCATCCGTCAGAATCGAGGTACAGAGTAGGTAAAATTTACCTACGTGACACTTCCGTTTAAACTGTGAATTTTTTTATTGTGTAATACCCTACTGAAGACTATCTCGTCAAGAAATTCCGTCAGAACTGTAGGTAATTTATAGGTAAAATTTACCTAACACTTCCGTCGGTAAACTGTGAATTTTTTATAGCTACAGAATTTATTACAGTACTATCCACGCCAGAATTCTCGTGAACTGGCTTGTAATCGGTAATCCATAGGTAATTTATAGGAAATTTACCTACATAGCTTTCGCCGATAAACCCAGAATTTTATAGTGTAATTACATACTAAGACTATCCATTAGTAATCCATAGGTACTTATAGTAATCCGTCTAAGACTATAGTGTAAATGTTCGTAGGTATTCATGGCGAAATTGCACTGGAAAACAAAAATTGGCCCACTTAACACTTCACTCCTGTGAACTTTTCACAGAGGTATCTATCTTAAATAGTACCTAAAAGTTGAAGCCATATAGTTGCGGAAAATTACCTACTTAAAACACTTCGCCGGTAATTTTGCGGTATTCCGCTGGTAAATGTAGCAAAATGTGGAAAAAATAATACGCCTGTTCCATTTGATATTCCGTTTGCACTGCAACAAAATTTAATGGTGGAAGGCCGTGGTTTCCAGAAATCGTAGCCTCTTGTAGTGATAGGAAGGGCCGACGGGACTAGAGGGCGAGATATGTTGCTTATATGTCGATAAGACCCATGGTGGCATGATATCCGAACATACGAATAGGATGCCTTGAGGGGCGCGGGAACTAGGACATATGAGTTCCTACTTGCGGCTACAATAAGGGCCAAGGATGATAATTACAGGGTGAGAGCCTTAGTGTTGGCAAGTAGCCAGCACTATGGTAGCCATGACTCGAATCAGTGATGAGGCATCACGCCTTAACATAAGCCTTGGCCGAGCACAACGCAGGAGCGACTTTGTGGCACGGTCTGCGTGGACCCGTTTGGCCAGCTTAGCTGGAGACTCACCTTGGGGAGGCAAGTGGCGAGAGCACCATGAGTGGGACTCCGCATGCATGGGGGCCTAAGAGCATGCCTGATGACAATCGCGAGAGGACCCTTTGAGTCAGAGCGTGCGGGAGGCGACTGGGAAGTCAAGTGGTAGCCTAAGAGGCATGCAGAGCAAAGGCACGAGCCGCCGATGAGCTAAATGGAAAACGTGAGGAGGAGCCGAGGTAGATCGGTGTTAGGAAGAGACGCTAGGAGAGAGAGGGGCTTCGAGTAAGAGGTAAAAGGAGTGGAGGGAGCCTTAGACATGTAGGTGCTCGATATTTGATGAGCACTCCAGAAATCAGACACATCCTGTTAGGGACCTGAAGTGAGTAGGTCAATCAGCTCAGATGCTAGACATCACACACAGAATAAAACGGTGGGTGATAGCTACCTTGTTGTATTCTTTTAACATGTTCCAATGTTATGAAACATCTTCATAAGTCAAATGAAGTATTAGTAAGAATTATAATAATTAATATTTTTTTTAAATTAGTTACCAAATTTCAACACTAATGTTAATCGTAATTCAATGATATATATAAAGAGATAAATTTATAAACTGATTTTTAATACAAATTGCATTTGTACAACAAGACTATACAATAATTAAGAATATAATTATAATACTTATGATATTACAATATGAGAATCCTAGAATTCATCTAAATCAGACAAAGGGGCATTTGGGAGAGATTATCATATTTATTTGAGTTTATCTTCACATAAGTACTTTTGATAAAATTGTAGATGTTTAAAAAACTTATAAAAGTAGCTTATGTCCCTCCTATAAGATATTTTAGTTTATGTCATGGAAAAGCTTATCAAAAAAGCTCAAAATAGCTTATAAATCGAAAGATTAAAATCGTCATCTTAATGATAAAAATGTTCATTAAAATTAATGAAAAAAATAGAACTTTCCAAAAAATTATGTAACTAGGTAAATTTTTTTAAAATTATATAAAAATAGGAAAATTTTGAAAATTAATGAAATAAATTTGAAAATTATGTAATAATTGGTAACATTTTGAAAATATGTAAAAATTCTGAAAAACATAAAACAACTCCTGAAAATTTATGTAAAAATAGGTAAAAAATTATTAAAAATAGCAAAAAAATTCGATGATAGTAATTAAAAAATAAAAATCATTTGATGATGAGAGAATATCAATATTGATGATGATTTTCTTTATTTAGAATTTGATGAAGAACCATGAGTGTTTATTTTGTTTTGGGAACTTGTACTTTTGGTGATGATGTGGAAAGCACTAATAGTGTTTGATATTTTGTCATATTTTGTTTTGAAAATGTTTGCGATGATGGAACGCCAATGATATTCGATTTCTTATGCCACGTATTTCTCTCTTTATTTTATTTTATTATTAGAGCAAACCAGACACATTTAAATGGTATATATAATTTTTATTTATATTAGATAGTGACGTGATCACTGAAAAACATCTCAAAATGTTTTGGCGCCTCTAAAAGCTCATAAGAGGCTTTTTACGCCTCCGTACATCTTGCGAGACAAATAACCATGAAGACATAAGAGACTGCTCCAATTTATAAAAAAACATCCAAATTAAAGATTTTAATAAAGAAAAAAAACACATAATATTTTAGTTTTTATAATATCTTTAATTATACAAACAAATCGTTATGGTAGTGTGATTCATTGCTATTTTTTATACTAGATTGACAAGGAATGATAAATGTTTTTAGTACATAGTGAATTTTACTTTATTTAATTTCTTTATCATGGTTTCCATGATATATATATATATATATATATATATATATATATATAGTTCTTTAGTTTTTTTAATTTTTAAACATTATAACAAGTGTTTATTCATCCAAACACTTCAATTTTATAAATACTTATAATGATATTTTCAGTCATTTCAGTTATTATAAATGCTTGAGTAGTAATGCATCTAAATACATATAACTTATTAAATAAAATACTTAAAACATAAATTATTATATAATAATCTCTTATAAAATAAGTTCTTAATTAAGCTATTTACCTTACCAAAATGTTGGAAATTTCCTATATCTAACGTGCAATATTAAATGATTTATCACCTATATATCTACACAAATTATGCCTCACTTTATTCAAGAAAGACAGCTAAATCCATCGAAGTCAATCTGTTCACGATAGCTTTCTTCTCATCAATTAGAAATCTATGTTTTGTGTCAAGCATCAACTATTTATCTTCACCTCTTATAGTAAATAAATAAATTTATAAAATAAAATTACTATAACATTAAACAATACACTTCATAAATATTAATATAGTCTAAGTAACCCACTTTCCAATTAAAAGAATGTTCAAACGTGTTGGTATTAGCTTGTTTTCCATCACATTCTATGTGCTGCACATCTATATATATTAAAACGCTCAACATGGATAGCCTTCAACTATATATAATTTATAAAAATAACAATAATTACAGTATTGTAATATATTTTTATTATAAATGTAGATATTTAGTTAAATTTTTATTGATTTTGTTTAAATTAATAGTTAGTGATAATAAAAGATTATACAACCACTTAATTCCTCGCTTAGAAATAATTGACGCTAGAGAGTTTGTTTTATTTTATTTATATTCACAAGCTTTAAAAAACCATAAATAATTATTACTTTTCAATTTTACCCTTATTCTACTAAATTACCTCATAACTGATTTTCACCTTCAAGTTATCACATACGGCACTTTTGTTAATTTTCCGATATGAATTGATTTAATAATTGTAATATTTGATCATGATTTATAAATTTGTTTTAAGCAAAAAGAAAAAATTATCTCCAATAAAGAAGAGAGGTAAAGACTCATAGATTCGGATTTCAAACCTTGTTTAAATCTAAGAGTGTCGAACATAGAAAGAAGTTGTACGAGATTTGCAAGAAAATAAAATTATCTATAATTTAAAATTGGAATGGCCCAAAAGAATTCACGTTAAAAAATAATATGAGCACCAAAATGATAATTTTTATATAGGTTAAAGTTGTAAATAGAAAAATGATAATTTAGTCTTTTTTATGAAAAGATAGTGTGTTTTAATAATTTTCTTAATATATATGTAAAACAACAATTATTTTCGAACGAAACGAGTATAATAATTGCGTAGGGAAGCAAACTTACACAATATAATAGATATGTTGTAATTTTATTATAATATATATTATTTAAGAATTTATATTAATTAGTAAATATAAAAAATATTGGGAATGATTTTTAGTTCTAATAAACAAAACAATATAACCTAACATTTAAAAGGCAATAGATAGAACAAGAACTGGTTGGCTTGCATTTTTTTCTACTTTTTTCTTTTATGACAGAAAATTAGTTAGTCCAACACTGAAACTTCTGACCATTATTTTTAAGTATTTTTTCATATAAACAATTACTAGTCGAATCCAAACCTAAATAACACTAAAACTGAAACTACACAAACACCCAAACATCTCTAAAACTGGAATTATAACAAACAATATCAGCAATCAAATTTACAAAGCTATTATTATTATTACTTTAAATATCATGACAAAACAACTTGTTTTAGAAAATTGTTTAGAGAAGAGACAACACTATAACAAAAAGGAACACATTTTCTTTTCTTTTCTTTTCTTTCTTTTCTTCTTTAAAACTATAATATTTCAGTAATTATTACATTTTCTGCAATTCTTTTCATCTTCATCGATACTTGGCCCCAATAGAATTAGTTTTCCTAAGTTAAAAAACAAAATTCATGTTTAGTATCGATTCGGTAATAATTGTAAAGATGATATAAAAAATTTAAAACATTATATTTCATAGAAAATATTTATGTTTCAAGTATGATAATATCTAGATAATACCTTAATAAATTATAAGCATTATCTTAATATTCATAAGTACTATCATAATAAAACGTGTTAAAATAGTACATATATAATTTATTAAAAGTAGCACTCTAAATATTACCATACCTAAAACATAATATTTTTTTATTAAAACCATATCGGGAATTAGACATTTTACATTATTTATTCTATCTTATAATTATTTCAAATTCAATTTTTCCAAGTAAAATAGTTAGTCCCTAGTATTAAAAGGCTATTTTGGGGTAAGGCACCAAACCAAGCAATGCCTGTCTTTCAATCTTCACCAGGAAGCAAAGATTCTGATGCACGAGACTAATGCTCTTGGCCAAACCACCCACTCAACCTAAATATGGAAAAAGGGATCTAAATATAGGGGAAGTGATTCAAGTTAGTCAGATCAAGGCACAACATAAAAATCGATCATCGATTTTTGGTTTGTTATTTATATAAACCAAAAACCTAATCATTAATATGATTAACCATTTGTTCGGTTAACTATTTATCGGTTTTTCGGTTAACCATAATTAGAAAATAATTATATATTAAAGTTCAAATTATAATAATTATTACAAATACAATAAAAAAATTATAAAAAAAAATGAATACAATCTATTCATTATAATCTCATGACACTTGCAGATGACACATATATTTATAATACATCCACAATATATATATAAAAAACACGTAGATTTAATAATTTAATCACGATTTTGTAATCAACCACATGTTTTAATAACTCAATAAAAGAAAATCAATCCAAATAAATCACAACCTATATGCTTTAAGCCATTTAAAACGATGTTCTGCTTTCAAAAAGCAAGTTTCTAATTTTAATAAAAATCTTAAAAGCTCAATAACTCATACAAGTAGTAAACCTATTTTATATATAATAGTTTTAATCAAACCACGGTTTTTATTTTGTAAATCGAAACCTAAATCAAACTAAGATGATAGAAAATGTAAACCAAAACCGAATCGCCGGCTGTTTAACCTATTTTTCGATTCGATTTTAGTTTTATTTTTTGGTCGGTTCGATTTCTTAGATTTTTTTTGTCTACCCCTAATTAAATACATTCATCTATACCATTAGTACATTCACAATTTTTTCTAAGAAAAAAATTAAATATAAAATTGTTTATCATACCTAACTCAAGTAATAAAACGTTCATCATTTCAAACAGATAGGTATAAGCATGAACCTGGCTCAGCTCTAAATTTTAATTCATTTCTACCTTGAAAACTAAAATGTATTAAAACAATAAGTATAAATAAATATAAAATTATTAAAACAAAACTTTTAATAATATCTTTACATCTGTCCATTTCGTGATAGTTTCCATACAATATTTATTTTACGGAGAAAAAGTTGCTCACAATTTTGTCATACATAAAAAGATAAAGAACAATTAATGGACGTTTATATGGGTGTAAGACATGTCAGAGCGAGAAACTAGCAAAAAGATGATCTTGATGTCCTTAAAAATAAATAAGCATTCTCTCAAAATAAATAAATAAATAAGCATCTCCAATACAACAATTTATGTTTCTACCTCGTTTTCGCGTTGTTTTGCATAAACGATTGTCACGGAAATACATTTGCACAAGAATGGCTTCTGACTACGCCTTTTCAGAGGTCACATTAGCTCGGGACACAAGATTGATCCAACATACTATAAGATCATATCGTTCGTTAATACGCAGACCACCCTGTATATTTTAAACTTTTTTATTACCAAATATATGACTTCGAATCGATCTTTTCATATTAACTCGATGCCACGTTATCCGCAAAAGTTTTTGAAATTTTTGATTCTATTTTTTTATCGATTATATTGCTAACCTGAATCAATAAATTAATTTATCTCTTTAAAAAAATACATAAATAAATAAGCAACTCCAATAAATTGACTAAATACAATTTTCAAGCCCATGACCCACACAATACTAATTTTTGTGTAAATTTGTATCAAGCCCAACCCAATATTTGGATGGGTTGGGGACATCATTTTTGTAATTCCGGTTCGATTTTGATTCGCTTTATCAAATCGATTTAACTTGCTAGCTTGGGCCAATGATTTGGGTAATTCGACCCTAACTGAATCTAGGTATATATATTATAGTAGCCCTATAAAAATATTTTTACCATTTCGACATTTCCTTCTTCACAAGCTTTTACGACAGTTGTCATCATTATTGTGTATCATTGTCGTTCTTCAAGCCATTTTATTTCTGTTTATTGAGGTTTTTGCCTAATAACTATCATTTCCTTCCAAGTTGTGTATTTTCATCGATCTTAGTTAAAACCTAAAATATCCTTATAATATTTTTCTTCTGATAATTGACTTCTACATTCATCCAAGTGTTGTCATCATCATTGTGTTATCATCGTCGTTTTCATATGTCTTCTATATTTAGTTTATTGGTTCTAATTTGGTCAATCATCATTTTTTTAAGTCGTGTATTTTCATAAATCTTCAAGTTAAAACTTAAAAGTACCCTTATAATCTCTTTTTTCTTTTTCAATAATTGATTTCTACGTTAGATTCAAACGTTTGGATGCTGAGAAAAGAAAATAATGTTTTGAATCATCTTCGAGTATAGCTTTATTGATTTTGATTTATATTTTAAATATTGGTAGCGGTGGAAGTTTATTTATCATTTTTTCACTTAATTCTTTAGAGTAAATTTGAAAATGCTATAATTAAGTTTTTTTTTTTTCACTTGTTTGTATTTCATTAAATAATAATTTTGTAATCTAGAGCTCTCAAATAGTTTTGTAATTAATAAAATTTTAAACTCAACTCGACCCACCCGATCAATTCGATTAATCACCAACATAAATCAACCTCTACTTCAACCTGAGATTATCAGATAATTCTGAGCTGGTGAGGTTCAGAATACTATGTTCAGGTTTGACTTTGGATGGCTTGGCTCTCAACCTAACTCAACCCAGTTGGAATTACAGTCCTAATAATAATAATATATTATTAAAAATAAAAATAATAATAAAAAGGAGTGGAGTTGCTTGGGGGTGGGCCGATCAGCTGCCAGGCGAAACACGTCTGGCATTTGGAGAGGTGGCCCATTTGGAGATGCTTAGAAATAAAACAAAAGGAAGTATGGAAAGAAAAACAGAAGTGGGAAACATAAAATAAATGTTGATTCTCATTGGGAATCAAAATTGAAACAGGAGAGATAGAGAGAGGGAGAGAAAAAATGAAGATAAGCATTAACAATTCTGGTTTGAGGACGAAGACGCATGAGACAGGACGCACATATGCAAAATACACAATTCACCCAACAGAGAAAGCAACGGCCGTAAATGTAATGATAATGTTCATTCAATCTTGAAAAAGAAACTAGAATATCGTCCCTCCTTGCCGTATCTGTTGTTACAACACTAGCTATTAGCTAAGCTGTAGCTATTCACAGCCACTTTTCTTCACATTGTGGTCCCCATTCTCCCATGTGCTGCCTTCCACTCTGCATCTTCTGTTCCTACTACTCATTTCTCCTTCTTTTCTTCTCTTCTTCCTTCCCTCCCTCCCCCACAGGCCACAACTACTCTTCTTCTCCTCCCAAAACTACCTATTGCTTATCAGTCTACTTGTTCATCATTAATTTCTCTTGCAGCTGTGAGAAATGAGGCTCTTACCTATTTTTCAAAAATGAATGATGTGTTTCCAGTTGCTAATTCAACTATCATCCTCTTCTTCGTCATTCTTCTTCTCCAAACGTTAAAAATGAAGGAATCGTACCGGCTTTTAGCCATTTTTGCGGCTCTGTCTTTCTCTAGTCTTCTGTCTGCAGAGTCTCAAGATGATGCTTCGGTGATGTTAGCTCTGAAAGACGGCTTGAGAAACTCGGAGTCTCTGGGATGGTCTGGTCCAGATCCCTGCGAATGGAAGCACGTTGTCTGCTCAGAAGACAAGCGAGTGACCCGGATCCAAGTCGGGCGACAAGGCCTTCAAGGTAAACTCCCTTCCAATCTTGCTAATCTCACAGAGCTGGAGCGTCTAGAGCTCCAATGGAACAACTTTTCGGGTCCTCTCCCGAGCTTAAAGGGTTTAAGTTCATTGCAAGTGTTGATGCTGAGCAACAACCGGTTTTCTTCCATTCCCAACGATTTCTTTTCTGGGTTGTCGTCTCTTCAATCGGTAGAAATCGATAACAATCCCTTTTCCGCCTGGGAAATCCCCCAGAGCCTGACGAATGCTTCCGCGCTTCAAAATTTCTCCGCAAATTCCGCCAACATTACCGGAAATATCCCCCATTTTCTCGACCCTGTTGCGTTTCCCGGGCTGGTGAATTTGCATTTGGCTTTCAATGATCTTGTTAAAGGCTGCCCTCTTCCCCTTGCTGATCCCTAATTGAGTCTCTGTGTTAATGGTCAGAGGAGTGAGGGTTATGGTCTGTTGGATGGTTCTAGAATATGACTTCCTTGAAGGAGGTTTGGCTACATTCCAATGCCTTTTCTGGTCCACTGCCTGATTTTTCGGGTTTGAAGGACTTGCAGAGCTTGAGTTTGAGGGATAATCTTTTCACTGGTCTTTTCCCAGTGTCTTTAGTGAATCTTCCATCGTTACGGGTTGTGAATTTAACCAACAATTTGCTGCAAGGACCAGTGCTTGAGTTCAAGAACTCTGTTGCTGTAGATTTGACTCCGGATAGCAATAGTTTTTGCTTGCCAAAGCCAGGTGAGTGTGATACCAGAGTCAACACATTGCTGTCCATTGTGAAATCATTTGGGTATCCAAAAAAATTTGCTGAAAATTAAAAGGAATGATCCTTGTGATGGTTGGTTCGGGATTACTTGTAACAATGGCAACATTAATGTTGTTAATTTTCAAAAAATGGGTCTTTCCGGCACAATGTCTTCCTACTTTGCTTCTTTAAGATCACTGCAAAAACTAGTTCTTGCTGACAACAATATCACGGGTTCAATTCCTGAGGAGCTTACTACTCTGCCTGCTCTCACCCAGCTGGACGTCTCAAATAATCAGATTTATGGGAAAGTCCCAAGTTTTAGGAGTAATGTGCTTGTGAACACTAAAGGTAACCCAGATATAGGAAAGGAGAAGGGTAGTTCCACTTCTCAGTCTCAAGACTCACCTGGTCCTTCTACAAATTCAGGTTCCAAAGATAAAGGTGGTTCCATGAATGGTGGCAAGAAATCCTCAAGTTTAATTGGGATTATCGTATTTACTGTAATTGGGGGTGTACTTGTGATTTTCTTGATATGTTTGCTGGTTTTATATCTCTATAAAAGAAAACAAAAGCGATTTACAAGGGTACAGAGCCCAAATGCGATGGTTATTCATCCTCGCCATTCTGGCTCTGATAATGACAGTGTGAAGATCACAGTTGCAGGGTCGAGTGTTAGCATTGGTGCTGTGAGTGAAACCCATACTCATCCCAGTAGCGAGCCCAATGACATCCAAATGGTTGAAGCAGGAAATATGGTTATCTCGATTCAAGTATTGAGGAATGTGACAAACAACTTCAGTGAAGATAATATATTAGGACAGGGTGGATTTGGGACTGTCTACAAAGGTGAATTGCATGATGGTACGAAAATTGCAGTAAAGAGAATGGAGTCTGGGGTGATAACAGGAAAGGGGCTAGCAGAATTCAAGTCAGAGATTGCTGTTTTGACTAAGGTTCGGCACAGGCATCTAGTCGCTCTTCTTGGGTACTGCGTGGATGGCAATGAAAAGCTTCTTGTGTATGAATATATGCCTCAAGGGACACTCAGTAGGCATCTGTTCAACTGGCCTGACGAAGGGCTGAAACCCCTTGAATGGACTAGAAGGTTGGCTATTGCATTGGATGTGGCAAGGGGTGTTGAATACCTCCATGGTTTAGCCCATCAGAGCTTTATACACAGGGACCTAAAGCCTTCAAACATTCTTCTTGGTGATGATATGAGAGCTAAAGTTGCCGATTTTGGTCTTGTGAGACTTGCCCCTGAGGGGAAAGGCTCAATTGAAACGAGAATTGCTGGAACTTTCGGATACTTGGCTCCAGAATATGCAGGTACTGGTTACCCTTCTTTTTTTTTTCCTTTTTTTTTGTCTCCCTCTTCATTTATTTGGCTAGCTAATGTAGTTTATGTATTTTCTAATGCTTTAGATGAATTTGGCAGCTGTCTTCTAGCAAACCAGTGACCTTTTTAGCCTTTTCCATTTCTCTTGAGTCATTCCCAAATGTTAATTCCTGAGCCTTTGTTCCAAATGAAACATGAGAAATTTTGACATAGAATTTCCTGTTTTTATTATTTGATTGTCAGTGACTGGTCGAGTGACGACTAAGGTGGACGTCTTCAGTTTTGGGGTGATCTTGATGGAGTTAATCACTGGGAGAAAAGCACTAGACGAGAGCCAGCCAGAGGAGAGCATGCATCTTGTAACATGGTTCAAAAGAATGCACCTCAACAAGGACACCTTCAGGAAAGCCATTGACTCAACAATTGACCTTAATGAGGAAACACTTGCTAGCATCAGCACTGTCGCGGAACTTGCAGGCCATTGCTGTTCCAGGGAGCCATACCAAAGGCCTGATATGGGTCATGCTGTAAATGTTCTATCCTCTCTTGTAGAACTATGGAAACCAGTGGACCAAAACACAGAGGACATATATGGCATTGACCTTGAAATGTCCTTGCCACAAGCCCTCAAGAAGCGTATGCATTTGAAGGAAGAAGCCACTTGATGATTCTTCGTCTTCCTCATTCCTTGCAAGCTTGGACAACACTCAGACCAGCATTCCGACGCGACCCTATGGATTTGCTGAATCCTTCACATCAGCAGATGGAAGGTAACCAAGAAGAAAATTAGGTGGTGGTGTTGGAGGTGTTTGTTCATTCTTTTGCTGCTTTTCTTCTTCTCTATGTAATCTTGGTTGTTTTCTTTTTGACACCTTCTGTATTTTTGAATTTACTTGCTTCTGATATTTTCTTGGAATTTTAGTTTGTATACTGTTGACTTGCTTAACTATTTCTGGAAAAATCTATGAGGAGGGATTCTTGAGAAAAATTGTTTTTGTTAAGATCTTCCTTCCTTTTAATGCCTATTACTTACCTGCATATTACCTTCTAAGATGTTCAACAGGTACTAAAAACTTTTTCTCACTTGACATCAACTCATGAATGGAACTACAAATTACAATACCTATTATGTTCTTTATTACAATTACTTTAAAGCTCATGTTTTTACAAAGAAAACAAAAATCAATGAGAGAGGACTTCTATGATAAAAGAATATCTTCTTTATTCTTTTTTTCTTTTCCAAAGGAAATGAAACGGCTCATACTAACTATATAGATATTATACTTTTGGATTCAAAAGACCCTTGCAACTTTAAAACCTATCTATTAGGTTAAGAAAAGATCATACTCATATAGTGTTAGGAATTCCCCTATCAAAAATATGAGAGGAAGAAGAAGAAAAAAAAAAAAAGGAAGAAAAAATTCTTTTCTCTTGTACATTCCAATTGTAGTTTCTGGATAGTTTTGAAACTTAATAGAAAAACAATCATTTTACCCTTCCCATATATCGGAGATTGGATTAACCCCATTGAACACCCAACCCAACTCTATCACATGGAATCCCCAATGTTTTACTAATAATTAAATCGAAAGCACACCACGAATTTTAAAACACTGAATCTCAATTTTAATTCCAAGAGGGGAAGATCATGGAAGGGAGGCAATACAGAAAAGACCCTAAACTAATACTCTGACCATTTGGAGGGCTTTCTTTTAGTATTGATATTGAGGATTGAAGCAAGAGCACATGGTTATGACAGTGAATAGAATAGAGATTTAAAAGTACATGTGAGTTGGCGGTGGGCGTGGGGCTGGGCTGGTATGTGATCTCACGTTCGCCTATAATTTCTCACCATGAAATGTTGCTTTCATCCATTGCCAGCACTCTCACATGGCTGCTTCTTCTTGCACCTGGACTTTTGTGGTTGGAGTTAGATGATTGAAACTTGAAAGACAAATGCATAATTTTAAAATAAAAAAATATCAAATTTTTTGATATTTTACAACCTTTTTTTTTTTTTTTAACTTTTATTCATTTTACAGTACATCTTTGTAGTATTGTTACTATAAGGATTCCATTTTAGTACTTCCGGTAGACTATGATGCTTGTAAGAAATATTTGGTTAAAAGATATTAAATAATTCAAAATTTGTGATTCCGACATTCTCCGTTTTTTTTTTTTTGGAAAAATAACTTCTTTTTGAACAAAATACCCTTTTTTATTTAATGTATTTATATTATCTCTTAAGAAGAAGGGTTATTATTGTAAGAAAACAAAATGGTATTTTTGTTAAAATCATGCCAAAAATTGATGAAGGATCACATTTCCAATATTAGGCTTTCAAAAGTTCTTTTAATCAATAAAAATTACATAATTTTCTATCTTTAAATAATTACACACTAATTAAACAAAGAATTTTATATGAACAGCATCTTTCACATGCTTTCCCCTATGTCACAAAATTCATTTTATTTTGATAAAAAAATTATTTTTCTTTTTGAAAAGTTGAAGTAGCAACTTATTTTTCATTCATCTTTATAAAAAAAAAAAAAAAACTAGAAATAAGATCCTAATCCGACTCTTTGGAGAAAAAGTAGCAATATAATAAAACTCTAAAGGATAAGGTGCATGAATGCTTCGATTTGCGCGTATATCCCATTTTCCTAAGATCTTTGAATTATTTTCAGAATACCACGTCCATCTTTGTTAAAAAAACATAACTCTAAACTCTAATGATACAAAGATTTAATGCGAGTTTTAACAAACGCAATGGGACATGACTAAGTTTGATGAAAGAAACACCTGATGATTTGTAGACAAAAAAGACGTATGCAAATCTGACATACGCCAGAAACTCTAGAAAGATTTATTGACCTTGGCAAAATATGCGCAAATATGAGGAGCATTTATGCACCTTATTCAAGTTTATTAAACAAGCTAATATAATTCTTTGAAGTGAGCCCAAAATATTTGAGGTTCGAATTCCTTGTGGAGAAGACATTAAATAAGCTAAAAGAATGATGAAAATTGATTAAATAATTGTTGTTTTTGTGATTTGTTTTTGGACTTATGTCTGATCCGGAGGCTTACGATGCGACTTTCGCGAAAATGAAATGTCGGTAAAAAAAATAGGATTAAGTAGGTAGTAGATAGGTTGAACTGCACTTCTCAGAATTCTTCTTAAATTTATAGTAAAGTTTTCTCCTCTGTTCGTAGTTTTTATGTTTTTTTTTTATTTTCATATTTATTTATTGTGCTATTGATCATAACAATAATCATTGAAAAGTATGATAAAAATTTCTTCCACAATATAAGATAAAGAACAAAATATAATGTAGAAAATAATAATAAAATATATACATAAATTAATTTATTAGATTAATTAGAAAAAGGATTTCATTGCTTTCAAGTATACAAAATTTTCAAGAATATTCAACAGAATTTAATTATATTAAAAAACATTCATGCTAATGGTTTTTGTTATTTTATTTATATAATTTCAATGTATTTTACAACAAAAGATTTGACTTTTGTTACAATTGAATTTAGTTCGAAAAAGACTTTTCGTGTTTTTATCAAAGGAGATTGAATATAATTTCAGCAAAAACTGATGGTTGGCAATTAATGATTCCTATTTACCTTATCAAGAAGAAGAATGAATTTACATTTTTATTTGAAAGAAAATATTTCAATTCAAATTTTATTTTAATTTTTTTTTATAAATTATTAAAAAATAATTTTGTATATTTATTTAAAGAATGTTACATTCAATTTTATTACAAAAAATGATGTTTAGCAGGGAAAGAAATTTTATAAGATGTGGTTGACGGTCTTGGTGCGGCTTTTGTTTGCCGTTATTATAAACAGAATATTTATTTCGTAGTCGATTCGCACGAATAAAAGATATCCGATCAACGATGTGCAAATCAAATTCGTAGAACAATAATCATATCTAATCACAATAGTAATATTAAACGCAGATTCAACTATCAAACGAGCAGCTGCATTTATCTATCATAAGTATAAACCCTGATGTCATTTGAAGACTCTACGGTTTTTAATGATTTGATTTTTTACGCTGCTTTTATCGATATATCGGGCCGTTTAATCAATAAAATTATTTTTTTCTTAAAAAAAATAGAAAAAGAAATTTTATAAGATACCCCAATTGCCTTTTAATTTAAGAAATATTTTTATTTGATTTTTAAAATATTAATTTTATATCTTTAGCCAAAATGCCTTTTTATTCAGTTTCAAAAAAGGATTTTGGTCATGTTTAGTTTAAGAGAAAGTTTACAATTTTATGTTGAAACAATGCAAATTATCTCTCCTTTTTTTAAAAAAACAAATTTATTATTGTAAAGAAAGTTTGCAACAAATTTATTTTAAAATAAACATTAAGAAATATTTTATCCTTCTTTGTCCAAAGAGAGTTTTCAATTTTATTTATTCTCGAATTTATTTCAAAATAAAAATCTAGATTATTATTATTATTATTATTATATTTTAAAATGAGATTTATATGTATAAAATTTGATTTTTTTAGTTTTGATAGAAGTTTTCAAATATCACTTTTTTAAAAATGGTTGCATGTTTTGCTTAAAGTACTTTTTTTTTGTAGTTTGATTAGAAAAAAGTATTTCTAGGTTCTTTTATTTGGAAAATGATTTTATAGTTTTTATTTTAAAAAGTTAATTCAAATATTCCAGTAGCTTTTTTTTTTTTTACAAAATTATTACTTACTAAAAAACATTATAGTCCTAGAAAATAGTTTCAGATCTTGGCAAATTTAATTAGGGGAAAATAAAATAAGATGAAATGAAAAGAAAAGGTAGACATAATATAGTATATACAAATAAATAAAAACAAAAATAATATGACGGGAATAAACGATCGAAAATCATCCAAATACGCCACTCAGACGCGCCGAGACTTTATAACTTCATAAACGGTCTCAGCTCAGCTCGAATAATACATCCGTTCGCGATGTAGCTTTTACAAATTCATAATTCCTCCTAACTTATATAGGGATTTGTTTGTTCACAGACTCAAAATAATAGAAACTGATAACAAATCAAACCATTTATCTGTAAAATAAATAAATCCAATAGCAATGAAAAGAGAATTAATGATAAACCAAATGCAAGAATAAAATTCATGAACTAAAAGAAAATAACTAAAAAAAATAGAAAACTTTAGATTTAAATAAAAAAAAATAAACTAAAACCCTTAACACCCATCTACCCCATGAACTGTCATCTACCACCATTGCTAAATGAACCAAAAATCATTTAAACCCAAATTAATAAATGAGCCCATCTCAAAGCATAATAAAATAGCAAGCCCAAGGCAACAGTTAAGAATCAAAGCCCAAGAGGCCCATATGAAATAATCCCAACAAGATAATAGAAAACTCAAAGTAATAATTCTGATATCAAAGGCCCAAAATAAATAAACCATGAATCCGAATGAAATAATATTTCAAGCCCAAGTAAAGATAAGCGTGTTTTTTTTAAAGTAGTAAAGATAAACTAAGTTCGCGAGAGTAGTACTAAGATGCGAATGCCTCACGAAGATGCCCTCTTTTTACTTCCACCGAGACACGACTTACTTAAGCAGCCGACGTGCAAGATACAAGAGGTCATGTTCGAGTCTCCATGAGTAATCCAAATTCGCAATGGGGAGCTGGTAAAAACCTAAGAAAACCGAATCGACCAAAAATCAAAACTAAAACCGAATTGAAAATAGGTTAACTAAACCGAAATGACCCGGATTTTTGGTTTTTGTTTTACACAAATCTTGCCGATGCAGCTTCGCTTTACAAAATATAAAACCGTGGTTTCAGCTTAACTAATCGAATATATATATATATATATATATATATATATATATATATATATATATATATATATATATATATATATATATATATATATATATATATATAAAATAAGTTTCCTACTTGTGTGTGTGAGTTGTGGCTTTTCACACACTTTTGTTTGTCGCATTTACTTTTTTCCTCAAAACCAAGTTTTTACTGTTTTCCCCAAAACCAAAGCATATAGGTTGTGATTTTTTTGAATTGGTTTCTTTTTCTATTAAAGTTGTTAAAACATGTGGTTGATTACAAAATCGTGATTAAATGATCTAATTTCATGCTTTTTATATATTATTTGTGGATATATTATAAATACACAAGTGTTATGAGATTGCAAATGAATAGATTGTATTCATTTTTTTCCTTTGCATTTTTTTATTGTATTTATAATAATTATTATAATTTGAACTTTAATACATGATTATGGAATTGAAAATTTATTTTTTAATTATGGTTAATCGAAAAACTGATATATGGTTAACCGAAGATTTGGCTAACTATAGCACTAAGCAGTTTTTTTATTTATATAAATAAAACCAAAAACCGATGGCCTGCTTATTTTGTGCCATGGTCCGGTTAACTGAACTATGTCCAACCCTACGGCATTACGGGTTAAGCTCGACGGCCACCCCACTTTAACTCGATTTTTCGTGAGGGCTGAAGAGTAAAACCCATGCCTCGAATAAAACAGGCTAAATTGGTCGACCATGGCCTGTGACTCATGTGGGTTTTCATCTGTGTCAGCGTGATCGGACCCGAAATCTTTATTTAATTTTTTTCAAGTAACTAGTTTATTAATTGAGATTTTCAAGTATTCATCTATAATATTTGATATTTTAGGCTTTTAATATGAAGTCAAATTTCTACTTTTTGTAGCATAAGGGTTTTAAAAATAATAATAATTATATTATTATAATACATGATTAATAAATTAAACTTTTGTTTTAACTATTTTATTTTCAAATTTTAAAATAAATTTTTAATATAATTTATATGATAATTTAATATTTAAAAAATCTTGTATGAAAATTATAGAATGCGCTTTGAATTAAATAAATGGAATTACAATTTTAATTTTAATATATTTACATTTATCTCATTAATCCTATTTTAAATATTTATAATTTCATTTTTATGTATCAATCCTCTAAATTTTATTTAATCATATATATATATATTTTTTATAAAAACAAAGTTGTAAGAGTTGAGGTAAATTAAATTAAATTTAATAACTAAATTATCAACATATTTTAAATAATTTTATTACTTAAACTAGTGTTAATAACAAAATATTATTATTTTAAAATAATTAACAAAAATTATATACTTATTTATTTCCTAATATGATTATATCTTCAAGCAAGATGACTTTTCAACAAATAGAACATTTCCATTATTATACTATTGAGATTCATTTTTGGAAATACTTATTCCAAATATAAATAAAATTTATATTATTAACATTTTAAAAATTAATTAATGGGGACACATTACCAACCAAAGATTCATGAGATGATGAGGTATATGAGATTTTATTTGATATTTTGTAAGATTTTTTTTCCGTAGATGTTATTAAATTGTTACTTTATTTGTTTTATACTATTTAATTAGTTATTTATATTTCTGAGATATAATGTTGCTCCATTATTATTTATTTATTAAAGTTTGTTTAATATTATTATATTGTTGTACTCACTATTTTATATATTAACTATTATTATATATTTATATATTATTATTTATTTTTATTTGAATAATAATATACTTTATAAACGAATTTTTTTAAAGATTTTTACAGTTACTTGCCATTCACAAACCGAATGGGCTGGGTCTGCTAATGAAAAGTTTAAATTTCAAATGTAAATATTACGCCGACAAATTTCAACCTATTTTGTGATGCCCAAATGAAGCCGACCCGAAATGGCGGCTTGTCTCATTTACCAAATTTCATTAACATAATACTACAACAATATAATGTCAACTAAATAGATGTAAAAGAAAAACTTAGGAAAAATATAATTTAAAAAATAATAAAAATAATGAACATATTAAAATATTTTATTGAAGGAGAGTACATTCTTTTGTATTTAAAATCGCTAAGTACAAATTATTTTTCGATCTCTCTATTCCAAAATCTCTTTTCATGGAGATAAAAGAGATTAGAGAACATAATCAAACATAAAATTGAAAATTTGGGAGTTTTAGAAGTTTAAGATCAAATTTTAAGGTGAAGTTTTAAACTTTATATTTGTATTTTTATTCATATAATTGATTTTGAATAGTAAGAAATGAAAATAAAAATAAAAGAAAAAATCTTTGGAAGATCTCAATTTAGGCTTGGGTTTGTTTATTTAGGTTTAAATCAAAATATTTAAATTTATAATATAAGGTGGGTTTATTGATAAAACCTATAGGATTTTGTATGGTAATACAAAATATGAGAAATATAATAATAACAATTTTAAATAAAAAATACTTTAGTTTGCTGTTAGGATATAAAAATATGGAAGAATTAGTAAGGAATGGTAGGATATTAAAATATTAACAATGCTTGTTAGGATATAACGATTGGAAGGAATATGAGACTTATAAAAAATAGTAAAAAGATTAATATGAAGAAATTATTAAGATTCTCAAACCTAAAATTTTCGATAAATAAATAATAGTAATAATTATTTTCCTTATGTTATGTTCTTTGACTTAATACTCTTTTAAGGATTTTAAACTTCAAGTAATTAATAGCATCTAGCGTAAAATTAATATAGATTTTGTAACCGATATTCAATTATGAAAAGTTTTACTAATTTTTTATTCATTTGAGGAAAAGGCTTATGACTATCTCGATTGACTATTTTTTGCTTAGTGTGATGACTAAGACGTGCTTTTGTAGCAAGTGGGTAAGCTAGATCATTTGGTGTATCTCTAATCAACCTTTTCAGTTATGGTGAACGGTTCCTCAATCGGTTTCTTTTGAATCTTTAGGCCATGTTTGGCAATGCTAAAGATGCAGACTAATTTTGGTAATTTCTGACCTTAATCCTACTTGACCAGACGCATTAAATTTAATATCATTCCGTGTCTGGGTACGCCTGCACAAAATTAGCGGGCTTTTTATCTCCACGTCAAGTACATAAATTTAATAAGGCGGCGCTTTGTTTTACTGGATGATTTAATAACTTTTTCGGTTTTAATATCGAATAGTAATTTAATAGCATTAAGTATTAAGTTTGTTTGTTTTAACATTGTGTGAATGCAGCATACTTAAGAATTTTATCGCATTATTTCGTGGTTCGTCCAAATTTTCATTCTTAATGGCACGGATTTAATTTAATTTTAATCGCTTTTAATAGTTTCGGGTTTATTTTCTCAAATCCGATACGGTCTGGCAGATTGCATTTGTAAAACCCGGAAAATTAGAAATTTTCAAAATTGGCAAACGTTAATAAAAATAATAAATTTCCATAAGGGTTCGCAGGCTTTAAAATTTCTAGATCTCTGATGAAAACGAATCGGCGCTCTTTAAATTGTCACAAATCTAATAATCTGTAAAGTTTCTCGTCAATTATGAGACAAGCGGAAATTTTTCCGATTTTCCGGGTGATAAGTTGCCGCGACTTCTGTGGACTAGATTTTTACTAAAATCTCGAAAGCTGTAAATTAAGCCACTGCTTCATTTAAAATAGCTTAATTGAAAGAAATAAAATTGTTTTGTAGAAACGAGTCCGAATGAAGAATATGAATCATGTATCCAAAATTATACACAAGCCCTCGCCCGATTATATTTTAAAATAATTTTTATTATTTTATTTTATACTTTTAATATAAATAATAATTATTATTATAATGTTTTTAATAAATAATTTATAAAATTGAATATTTTGGTTTGTATGAAAAATATTAATTTTAATATAATAAAATAAAAGCAAATATAAAATATTAAAATAAAAATAAAACAAAATAATGTAAATCCGGGCGAGTTTGGGAATTTTCCCATCTCCGCCTAGTCCCGTTTAATTTTTTTAAATGAGACAAGTTTAGAAATCAAAAAATAAACGAGTTTTTTGATAATATATGTTAATAAATTTTTTGCTTTAAATTTCTTTAGTTACATTAATTATTTTTTGTAAAAACTATAAATATTTGTCCCCAACTTAGTCCAAGAGACCACCCACTCACTTGGGGGGTTAAAAACTAAGACAAAATAACTCACCTTCACTAATTTTGTCCCCGCTTTAATGGGTCCCAAGATCTACCAAACGCCGGTGACTTCACTACACTCTTGTCCGTGTGGCCTGCCTTAACTCTCGCCTGAATCTCTCCTTATCTCGGTGTGATTAAAATAAGACTAGAGATCTTGAATTGCCTCATCACGAGCAATTGAGGGGGAATTCCTTTCTCTCAAGTTATAGGATTTGAGGTAAAGGGACGGGAGGTTGGGATTATCTCTTAATTATTGCTTGTGGACAACAACCTTTTGTTTTGTGAACCAAAGCAAGATCATACAATAAAAAATATATTTGTTCAAAATGTCATTTTTAATTTTGAAAAGTTTTACTCCTTATTTCTATGTATCAATCAAATAGCTATTTTGCATAAAAAATATGTTTTGAGTTTTTTTCTTTATGAAAAATGAAAATTATGGAGATGTGATATTTTTGTTTTATAAGTTTGAATTAATAAAAAAAAGTTTTTGACTCCCTTTTTGTCTTAGTCAATTGGTTATAATAATTGACTTATAGCCCTTGTCAATGAGTGATGAATGCTCAAATAATGTGCTTTTACACTCATATTTCATGGTTTTTTCGAGTGTGAATTGCATAAAAAGCCCAATTTGGCCATATGTTAGTCCTTATGCTTGAAATTGACTTTTTCCTCGAATATATGTGATTTTTGCAGGTTTTAGGTACATTTGCAAACTCTTGGAGAAGAGATAGCCATGAGGTTCCCAAGACATAATTACTCAAAGCAAGCTTGGAAATGAGATAAGAGCATTGAGGAGAATTGGGCATTTCGAAGTCACCCCTGGTGGCTTTGAAATTTTGAAGCACCTTTCATTTACTCTCTACCAAGTTTCGAATTCGCTCTTTAGTGACATCGAAATTTTCCAAGCACTATCGCCTACTCTTTGTTGTATTTCGAAGTCACTCCTTAGTGACTTCGAAAATTCCAAAGCGGCCTAATTTACTCTCTACCCAGTTTCAAAGTCACTTAAAGGCGTTTCAAAAACTGCGAATTCGTCAAAAAATTAGAAGATTCGAGAGTAGCAGCACCTGAAATGCCTCATGCCCATTCTCCTAAAAGAAGGAAATCTCAACATAAAAAAGCAAGCTCATTTCTTATTTTTAGGGTTGTTGACGACTCTAGAGGTTGGAGTTCTTCGCACAAGTGTCCGGGGTAAGATCTCGAGGCTGCATCACCATCGTTTTTAGCACCCCTGATGTTCTCAATTAGAGTTTGCCGTGTTTTTAGTTTTATTATGGTTTGGACGATGTAATCTTTCAGCGCACACACACACACACACACACAAGCACACACACACACACACACACACACACACACACACACACACACACACACACACACACACACACACACACACACACACACACACATATATATATATATATATATATATATATATATATATATATATATATATATATATTGATGTTTTTCTTCATATTCTATCAGTTGCGAAATGGTTGATGACCATTTTGCATGCTTTTACATCAGCCTCGAGACTAAGAGGAAATAAGGAGATGGACTAGGGATGTCGCACTACGGGATGACCATAGGCAAGGATTCCTTTTAATTCACGGTGGCCTAAAAGATTTGCTATACATAATGATTACTAAGACCTAAGACTTAAGGCTAAGAAGTGATAGTTGGGTCTTAAGGATAGGTTGTTGGTGCTCGAGAGAGACCAATGATAGGTTAGGCTAATTGACCTTCAAAATATGACTATGTACTGTAGGAATTCACCAAACCCGAGCTAAGGGGATTATTCCAAATGAACTTGGAAACCCTAGTTTTTATCTCAATACTTAAATGATTCAACCACTTAGAATAATTAGATAAATTAATCACATCGTCAACTTCGTGAATTTAAACAATATTAAATAGAATAGGTTAGTAATCACGACTAGTTCCTTATAGTTCGATTTAGGACTTAGTTAAGTCCACTTTATTACTTGTGCGATCCGTATACTTGTAGAGAATTTGAGTATGTAGAAAACACCCAACAATGAGTTATAAATGTTGGCATGTTCATCAATATGATATAATAGCTCTATTAATCGTGCCTCGTATACGAGTAATAATAGCAAACATTATTAATGGGTTACAATAGTGACACCATGACCCTTGTCATGAGTTGTTATTATTAGCATATTTGTGTATATCTAATCAATGGGTTTTAAATAACTTTTAGTTTTAAGTCTTATCTAACTAGGTACCATTTATCATTTAAAAGCCCAAACACAAATATATTTGAAAGGATTTCATATAGATTTGATATGAAATTATTTTGATATAAATATGAAATTTTTGGTAGAAAATTATAATATTTTATTGTATTTGAGCTAAAAAGTTCTTTTGAAAGGATTATATGTTATATCTCTATTGTTGCTTGACTTGTATTCACGCAAAACTCATCGTAGGTATCACGCCCTACCTTCGCCTCAAGGAAAGAGAGGGGGCGCAGCACGAGACTAAGACTCTTTAACTGCTTTTCTGACATTGGTGACCTACTCATATATATATATATATATATATATATATATATATATCCATAAGAAAATAAATCTTGGTACTACCACCGTAGCGGTATATAATCCTGCATATTCCCGAGTCCCATTTACTTCTATACATAACAAATTCCATTATTACAAACTTGTACATTTAGAGTTACAAAAACGTAGCCAAAGACCTACATCAAAGTGGACTCCTACTGCTAGGTTTCGTCTGGATGACGAGGAATGTCACTGATGTCCTCTTAGTACCTACACTGATAAACACCCTGTTAGTTTATAGCTTGTACTGGAAACAGATATCGCTGCATGCACCACTCAGAGTGGTCCACAATTTCAAGATACATAAAACATAATGCATATGACTTATGTATAATGTAATTTATATCGCGTAGTTTATCGGGAGCTATAACGAAATTCTATAATCGAAATTTTTCCTCTCCCAGAGGAATTGCATCGTAGATCTTGCATCGAAAAGAGCATCTATAGGTACATCACATAACAAAACTGATTTCTTATGCTTTCTTCTTATTTATTATTCAGATTCTTATCATTCTTATGACGGGGTTTTCATATCTCCGTGAGAAGTTCGTAACGTGGATCTTGTACTGTATGGTACCGTGAGGTACTATAGCGCACGTGAGCAACTTATTACTTTTAATTTCATGTATCATATTATGTTAGATAATAAATATATGTTTGCCTGCGATAGATCTAAGAACAATGAATGATAGTGGACATTAACATAATAGGTACCCGGGCTATATCGCATAGTAATCAATGTAGACGTGCCTGCCTAATGCGAACAAAAGTGTCGTAGCATTAGCAAGAGTGTTGAAGCACTGATCAGAGACGTGCCTGCCCACATAACAGAAGTCGTATTACTAGCAGGAGTGCCGAAGCACTGATCAAAGATGTGCCTACCCACGTAACAGAAGTGTCATAGCACTAGTAGGAGTGCCGAAGCACTGATCAGAGACGTGCTTGTCCACGTAACAAAAGTGTCGTAGCACTAGCAGGAGTGCAGAAGTACTGATCAGAGACGTGCCTACCCGCGTAAAGAAGTGTCATAGCACTAGCAGGATTGTCGAAACACTGATCAAAGAAGCCTATTCATTCGTTATTCGGTCTTAAGTAGGCATACACTTATATGTCTTACTAAGCTTATTATATTGTTCTTAAACACATTAGAAAATAAGAGCAAGAAACCATGTTTGCCCACGCTTCGCCGAGGCGGCGAGGTACAGAGCATTTTTCATATAATTTTTATATTTGTACGAACCCTTTCATTCACTTATTAGGATCCTCATTAATCCAATGGATGATTGATAGAATTAACGGAAGAGAGGAACTAAAAATAGACTTCAAGGTGCATGCCTAGCGGTTAAATACTACGCCAGCGAAGAGGTTCGCCTAGGCGGAGCACTACTACGCCTAGGCGAACTCAAAAGGGCAGAAATTCGGACCTTGGGTTCTTTTAGGCGTAGTAACCTTCGCCTAGGCAGAGCTCCACGCCTAGGCGTGCACTCCTACGCCTAGGCATAGGGGTGTCGAGCAGAATGCAAAAATAGACCAGTTTTGACCATTTTCAACGAAAATATTATAACCAAATCCACCCATTTAGAAACAAAA